>JBBPBX010059117.1:0-15903 GCA_038048925.1 Garcialebias charrua | reverse complement strand
TATATATATATATATATATATATATATCTTATATATATATATCTTAAAATACAATAGTAACGGTTCAACTTGCATTTAAGGCCACAACCGTCAACAGTAAATAACAAACAACGGAATACTGTACATAATTTTAAAAAATCTGGTCATCTTGCAGAACCCAGAAGTTGAAGCCAGAACAGGCCACGCCTCCCCATAGTTTGGTTCCAATGATGTTTTTAAAGTCCCGCCCCCTCCACGTTAACAAACAGGACATTGTCCTACCTAAACATTAACAAATAATCTGTTTTTATTGTATTTTTACAGGTCGACAACTGTTGATTTGCATTCTTTGCTTATTCAAATGCTTCAAAAACAGATCATGGGACACCATGATTGTGTGCGAGGGAGCAAGCACGTCTTAAGCATACCCTAAAAATACAAAAAGTAGAAGAAAACTTTTTAATATTTAAGATATTTGGCCCATTTTGTCACATAATTGGCATCACCACTAATTGGAGTGTTATGTACACTTTTCATCACCCCAGCTCCAAGATAACGGTCACAAATCAAGGTCAAAAGTTATAATAGGTATTTACTTGTCGAAGGCATAATTTCTGATCCATTGTTGACCATCCATCCATCCATCAGTTGATTTATTCTTTTTATCACACAGCTCCCAGATCAAGGTCACAAATCAAGGTCAAAATACACAAGACATTTGATTGTCTAAGTCATAGTTTCTGATCCACACAAAATAAGTTAACAAACATTATTGCAAATTTGTACCACAACTCTACGGCATATTGCGTAATCTTTTCATCACCCCAGCTCTAAGGTCAAGGTCATAAGTCAAGGTCAAATGTTATAAAAGGTACTTGCTGGTCATAGCCATAATTTCAGATTCATTTTTGACCATCTATCCATTCATCCAGCTCCCATATCAAGGTCACAAATCAAAGGTCAACAGAAATACCATGTCTCTGCCTGTCCAAATCATTTCTGATCCTCAAAATGTTAACAAATGTTAATATGAATTGGTACCACCATTCTACAGCCTATCAATATTTTCATGAACCCAACTCTCAGGTCAAGGTCAAAAATCAAGGTCAAAAGCTATTAAAATGTATTTGCTTGTCATAGCCATAATGTCTGATTCATTTTTGACCATCCATCCAACCATTCAACAGTTGACTCAGTGTTTTCATCACCCCAGCTCCAAGATAACGGTCACAAATCAAGGTCAAAAGTTATAAAAGGTATTTTCTTGTCATAGGCATAATTTCTGAACCGTTGTTGACCATCCATCCATCCCTCAGTTGACTTATTCTTTTCATCACACAGCTCCCAGATCAAGGTCACAAATCAAGGTCAAAATACATAAGACATTTGATTGTCCAAGCCATAGTTTCTGATCTACACCAAATAAGTTGACAAACATTATTGCAAATTTGTACCACCCCTCTACGGCATATTGCATAATCTTTTCATAACCCCAGCTCTAAGGTCAAGGTCACAAATCAAGGTCAAATATTATAAAAGGTATTTTTTGGTCATAGCCATAATTTCAGATTCATTTTTGACCATCCATCATCCATCCATTCATCCATTGACCATCTTTTCATCACCCAGCTCCCATATCAAGGTCACAAATCAAGGTCAACAGATATACAATGTATCTGCCTGTCCAAATCGTTTCTGATCCTCAAAATGTTAACAAACGTTAATATGAATTGGTACCACCATTCTACAGCCTATCAATATTTTCATCAACCCAACTCTCAGGTCAAGGGCAAAAATCAAGGTCAAAAGCTATAAAAGGTATTTGCTTGTCATAGCCATAATGTCTGATTCATTTTTGACCATCCATTCATCCATCCATCCATCCATCCATTCATCCAACAGTTGACTCAGTGTTTTCATCATCCAGCTCCCAAATCAAGGTCACAAATCAAGATCAAAAGCTATAAAATGTATTTGCTTTTCCAAGACAGAGCTTCTTATCAACTCTAAGTTAATACACCTTATTACAAATTTGTACCACCATTCTATGACATATTGCATAATCTTTTAATCAACCCAGCTCTAAGTTCAAGGTCACAAATCAAGGTCAAAGGTTATAAAAGGTATTTGCTTGTCTAAGCTATAGTTTCTTATCCACTCAAAATAAGTTAACAAACCTTAATATGAATTTGAACCACCACTTAATGGCATAATGCATAATCTTTTCATCTCCCCAGTTCTAAGGTCAAGGTCAAAATTCAAGGTCAAGGGTTTTCCAACATATTTTTTGCTTTTCAGGGCCATAGCTTCGACACACTCTAGATAACTGAATGAAACTTCATACATATATGCGCTATCAATAGTTGGAATGTTGCATACACTTTTCATCACCACATCTCTAAGGTCAAGGTCACAAATCAAGGTCAAACATTATACAAGGTTGTATGGGCCATTGCTACAGTTTGCTGTATAATAGTGTGTTGTATGCGGTACTGTTGTTCTCACTTTCCTTACAGTGTCCAACAAGGAGGTTTTAAAAACTGATGAACTCATTTTGTTTAGAAAGCTTCAGAAAGCAGTTTAACACCATCTATGGTAAAAGCCAAAGTAGGTTTAGTACTGCGAGAACTTAATAAAATGCCTTCACTTTAATGTTTGTGGAATATGTGCATTACTTAAAGCCACATGATTGTAAATAGCATAAAATTGTGAGAATATAACACCCTGTATAACTGTAGGACTCTCAGGGATTGTCGTCTTTATAACTAAGTCAGGTAATCACAGGCAATTGGACCAACAGCCTCATTAATGTTTAATGCTGCAATAAACTCCTTCGAAAAACAACAACTTTTTGTAGCTCAATGCCAAGAAAAGAGCCCAGAGGCTGCAAATCAAATGCTAGAAATACTCATTGTGCTGAGCTTGGGATTTTGCAAGTATACCATTTAGGGAGGGGGGTAGGGAGGATTGTGTATGTACTTCCAAGTAATCACTCCTGTCTGCGTCTCAGCTGTAAGTGCTCCAAGGGGGATGGGGTGGTGGTCTTGAAATAAGCCCGACAGGCCCCTTGTCTAAACACAGAGCTGAGAGAACATGGAGTGTCAAATACGCCGGGAAGGATTCAATCCTGTTGTGACACGCTCACCTCGCGCATAAACAAAGCTCGTCTCCCTTCATTTATCCAGCTACGTAAACTCAGGAGGGGAACGGAGCCAACAGATAGTTTGGTTGTTTGGTGGTTCACCTGCTGGTATTCGCCTCACGTGTTGAACAAGAGGCACTGATTTATCCAAAAACGGCGGAGTGCTGGCACTCCCCCATCACGTAGCAGGCTTCTCGCCATCTGACTTCATCCGACTAACCCACAGATGAGGTCCATCATCTTCACCCTCCCATTTATTTCTGAACAAGATGAGGTACCTCAGATTGGTGGATTTAATAGATCAGTCTGATTTCAAGCACACATCAACTTCTACATCAAATATTACTGCAAGGATGCCGATCAGAGCATTGGCGAAGATGCCAAAGTCTGAAAAGCAATAAAAAGCTCTTCACTCTTTCCACTCCTGAAGTCAATGAATTTTTATTAGCCTTTTTTGCGCTCATTTTCTTATTTGCGGGTGGTGAAGGCATGTGCTGGTTTTTATTGACGCTAGAGGCATGTTGGCGTCGGAAGGGCATTTCCTCAAAGTTTTCACACCTGGCAGAAGTACTTGTTGGCATGATAGTTTAAAAACTCCCCATTGGGTTGGACTTCATCCATCCATCCATTATCTTCCGCTTATTCCAAAGTTGGGTCGCGGTGGCAGCAGCTTGAGCAGGGAGGCCCAGACTTTTTCCACAGCCACCTCTTCTAGATCTTCTGGTAGGACCCCAAGGCGCTCCCAGGCTACCGAGAAACGTAGTCTCTCCAGTGTGTCTTAGGTCTTAGTCTCTCCAGCATGTCCTGGTCTGTGTCTCCTCCCAGTGGGACATGGCCGAATCACCTCCCTAGGAAGGTGCCCGGGGAGCATCCTTACCAGATGCCCAAACCACCTCAACTGGCTCCTCTCGATGTGGAGGAGCAGTGGTTCTATTCCGAGTCTCTCCTGGATAACTGAACATCTCACACTATCTCTAAGGGAGAGTCCAGCTACCCTGCAGAGGAAACTCATTTCAACCACCTATATCCGAGATCTCATTCTTTCAGTCACTACTCAGAGTTGGTGACCATAGGTGAGGGGCTGGTAAACAGAGAGCTCAGCTCCCTCTTCACCGCAACGGACAAACAGAGTCCACAGTAGATGCTGCACCAATCCGTCTGTCAGTCTCATGCTCCCTTCTTCCCTCACTTGTGAACAAAACCCAGAGATACTTGAAATCCTCCATGAGGCAGAACCTCACCCTCGATCCGAAGACAGCAATCCACCCTTTTCCGATTCCCCATTGGGTTGGACTTGATCATTGCATCGAATGAATCGGACCAATCCTCCAGAAAAACAAGGGTTTTGATGTCTCAAAATGAATGTTTTTGGTGCAAAATAAAGCTATATTTGAGCCCTAATCAAGCATTATTCCACAGATATTTGATAATTTTCCGCTTTTACGTCAACCGAAGTGTGGCCAAATAAGAGTTGCCGGAAAAACTAGGCCAGCAGATAAATGATGTGCGTCGGTGGCCGCGGTAAAGGTGAAACTGAAGCAGAGCCTCTGATGCTGTAGGCCTTAAAGCAACTTCCAAGTCTCAGTCTTAAAACCGTCAACATGGAAGAGGAGACTTAATTGAGAACATATCATTCCCAGATGGCACCGCAAAAGAGTCAGTTAGCCTGGTAAGACCCTGCTAAGAAGCAATGGAAATCCCTGGCAATTAGGTCAGATAGTTGCCACATGCGCCAGGTTAAATTCAATTACCCCAGGCTGTCTCGCATTGTGGAGTGGAAAGGGGAATTGGAAATACCATCCATCCTTTGATCTTGTAAGAAACATAACTTAAAAAATAAGCAACATACCAACTTCCCTTTTGGTGTCTGGCTGCATCTAGGTGTAGGAAAGGTCACTGTGGAAAATTGGGTTGCCACGTCAAAATCAAAGATTGGAGCCGCCATATGTAAATGTAAACTGGCAACTCTGGTCATTTGAAACCACGCTTTTAAAAATTGCTTAAAAGTAGAGTTTGCTCAAATGATTGGGGTGGCCTAAGATTAATCTATAGTAAAAGTACCGGTAGTTAGACAAAAAATTATACAAAAGGATAAAAACAGGAAAACGGGGTGATGCCAAGTCAGGATCAACAGTAATCATCGTGTACTCAGGTTTTTGCAAGAACATTATTAAAATTCAGTAATCCATTTTACTATTGAACCAACAGTTTACAGTACAGTATTAGCCTTTTTTCACGAATGCTTCCAGTCATCAATTATCTTTAACTGCTTCTTCCCTTTCGGGTCACGGGGGTCTCTGGTGCCCATATCGAGTAGTCACTCTATGATAAGTATAGGAGACCTTGGTAGAGCTGTCATTTCAAAGTCAAAGTCAAAAGTCAAAGTCAGCTTTATTGTCAGAACTGCAATATGTACAGGACATACACAGGATTGAAATTGCATTTCTCTCAGTCCCTCGGTGCAACAGTAACCATTTAAACACTAAAACACTGAAACATTTAATAAACATAAGCATAAAATAGTAAAAGTGTAACACTGTCCTGAGTTTTTGCATAGTAGTATAAAAGTATGAAAATTTACACCAACACTAAAACACTAAACATTTAATGAACATAAGCATAAAATGAAATAATAAAAGTGTAATACTGTCCTGAGTTTTTGCATAGTAGTATAAAAAGTATAAAAAGTATATCTATAAAATAAACTGAAGGTTCTAGCATTGACATTTGCAAAGAGTGGCAAAGCAGCATATGAGTTAATGTACACAGTATATGTATGAGGTAGTTGATGTTGGTATAGAGGCAAAGTGGCATATGCAGTAAGGCACATAAGGCACATTGGGCATCCTTAAATAAGGCTAGTCAGAGAATACTGTATATGTATCAGCAGTAGTGTAGATATAAAAGTAGTGTAAATGTAAACAGTAGTAATAAATGTAAACAGTATTAATAAATGTAAACAGTGAATGTAAGCAGTAGTATGACTATAGGCAGTATATATAGGCATTTTTTTAGGCCTTAAAGGCATAGGCATTTCTAACCCGAACCCGGAGCCCAGCCCCACGAGACTGGGATTCAGACCAGGCCAGTCCATAATAATGTGCTTAACGTGCGAGCCGGGTCGGTGACGGGCTTTTGATTGCGTCAGCAGACGCGCGCGGCTGATGATCCAATATATGGTCACTTGGCTTGCCATACTATCACCTGCCACAGGTGGCCATTTCACTGCACGCTGACTGGCCTTGAAAGAGATAAAAAGTTCAGTTAAGCTTCAGATGGACTACTGCCAGCAATCCATCGTCCAAATGGACGTTAATTCAGCCGCTGTACTCAGCAGACGCGCGCGATCGCCGACCAGCATTCAATGCTTAATTAAAACTGTATGGGGTTTTTTTCAGGTTCGGACATGCAATTACAGTATTTTCTGGACTATAGGTCGCACCTTTATATAAGTCGCTTTGTCCAATTATTGTCAATAAATTGGAAAAATCCATAAACAGGTTGCACCTTTATATAAGTCGCATCTGCGCAGTCACCGCTACGCGACGCGTCAGCGCGTCATTTGTCCTGCTGAAAATGACGACCACAGAAGCATGCACGGAAGGACTTTTCACAAGATCAACACGGTAAAAACAATTATTTGTCTGCTGAAAATTATAGCAAACATGTGTCTTAGCTTAACCGTTCCTTAATAAATTCACGTAATGGTCAAATCTGCTGGATTTAAATGTTTTCGCTTTGAAAAAGTACAAGGAAAAACAACAAAGCTAAGTGCGACATATTTACGTCTATAAAACATCAAATTTTATCTCAAATAACTCCAACAGCTAACAGTTTGTAAATGTACCGTACATCTAGTGATTACTTTCTGTAAATTTGAAAAAAAAATCTGCTGTGTGGTTTATGACCTACTTGCTCAAACGTACAAGGAAAAATCAACTAAGCTAACCGCGACACATTTACGTCTATAAAACATCGAATTTTATCTCAAACATCTCATAAAGCTTATCAGTTGTAAATATCCATCTAGTGATTACATTCTGTAAGTTTGATCAAAATCTGTCCTGAGGTTCTTGACCTATTTTGCTAGCAAACACTGAGCTAACAGCAAAGTAGCTAGTTCATACCTCCAGAGCAGGAGGCCGGGCTGTGACAGAGTGAATCCAACCAGAGGAGGCTCTCGTCGTACACATGAGGTGGGAACGGTTGGTGTACCCTAGCGGACAAAGGTGGTAATGCACCCTTAGCGGCTGAAAGTGGTACTGCACCATTTTTGCCTAAATGGAAAAACGGTCATATCTGAGCCAAAAATTGTTCTAAAAAAAATCCATTAACAAGTCTCACCTCTCTATAAGTCGCAGGGCATGCAAATTAGGCAAAAAGGTGCGACTTATAGTTCGGAAAATACGGTACTGTTAATTTGCCGGATCGGGTGGGGTTTGGAAATGATGGCCACGGGCTGGGGCCTGGTCGGATGTTTTGGACCCGAATGCAACTCTACACCTTAGACAGGTCTCCAGTCCATCAAAGGGGCACATAGAGACAAACGAGACAACCATTCACACTTAAAAGGGACAATTTAGAGTTACCAATCAGCCCAACATTCATGTTTTTGGTCTGTAGGAGGAAACCGGAGTACCTGGAGAAAACCCACACAGCACAGAGAGAACATGCAAACTCCACCCAGAAAGGTCCCGGGCCGGGATTTAAACCAGCGTCCTTCTTGCTGCGAGGCAATAGCTCTACTAACTGCACCACCGTGCCGCCTTCCAGAAAAACAAGTTCTAAGGAAAATACTAGACCATTCTGCGTTGTTCTTAGTAGTAAAATTTATAATCTGAAGTTTTTGTCTTTTTCTGTCACTGTTCTATGCAGACGACTCAATGCTGTTCACCTTTTTAACGTAAGTTATAGACAAAAAAGTCTTCCTCCCATTTGCTTTGGTGACGAAAATAAAAGAGATAAACAGAGTCCATGAAAACATCTAAATGGTTCTGAAAACACATCTCGTTGTTTTTATGGAATAAAGATAAATTTATTTACTTTCCGATGTCTATATCAGCCGCTTGTTCCAGACAGTTGAGCTGCCAGATTTCACAGTCTCTGGGCTTTGCGGCGGCCTGAAAAGAACCCAAACAAGAAACAAATAAAGCAAAGCAGCAGGCCACAAAAATGACAAACCGCTTTTTAAGGAGTAAATCCCTTACCCTTCCCTTTCCCCTAACCGAGATGACTTGAAGAGGAGAAAAACACCCACAGCCTGACTTTAATAGAGACACTCTGGCATTTGGCTCTGGAGGAAGCGTTAGAGCCATTTTGGTGTGCCAGCATGTTCAAGTTGGCGTACAACTAACCAAAACACATTAATAATTAAGAATTGACAGAAAAATGGTCACTCGGTCTACAACCACACTGTCCACTCAAGAAGCATGTATTAACCTATTATTGCACCACTTTGATAAATGATATAAATGAGTCCTCGAGGCTCAATGGGATCAACCTGCCTAAATAAAGGTTGAATGAATGACAATCATGAATGTTTATAAACCATTCTCACTATTGAAATCCATTTATCTTATACAGGTGGTCCCCGACTTACAAGCGAGTTCCGTTCGTACGAGATGCTCGTAACACGAAAATTCGTACGTCGGAACCCGAAAGACGTGTCGCTCGTAAGTCCGGATTTTCGGTCGTAAGTCGGAAAATGTATGCTAGCGCTACTACGAACACCCATTTTTCAACACAAACGTACATACTGGTTCATAAACATGCTCAGAACTTTGTTTACAAATGGTTAGCTAACACACTTTCATCTAAAACACATACCAGTGCTGTATTTTCTGTATGTTCTGTGCAACTTTACTGTTCGTTAGTCAGCTCGTAAGTCCGGAACGTCGTATGTCGATGACGTCGTAAGTCGGGGACCACCTGTACGTATTTCGGCACATACCTCATTCAGCCTTTTTTGTTCTATTTCAAGTCATATATCAAAACGTTCAGCTCATTCAGGACATTCCTGCTGTGACTTTTGGTATTGGTGCAATTTTTTACTTTTTAAAATATTTAGCTTGATCAGCCTTGTTTATTGTCATTGAAAACAAACGGAGCTCTCTTCACATCCTTCAAACTTTTTGTGCTGTTTACAACCTTTTCTTTACTGGTTCAGCTTCTGTCAGCTTCGTTCAGCTCATTTTAGTTTTCCAAATATTTTAAAGCTTTTCCCCTACTCCTTTCAGCTTCTTTCATCTAATGTCAGCATTTTTGTTCTTGTTTCAGCTTTTTAAACTCTTTCAATTTTCTTTTGGCTATTTTTAAGTTATCTGTAATTTCAGCTTTTTGTGATATTTTCAGCTTAGTTTCTTATGTGCTCTTTAAGCCTCGTTCAGCCTCTTTAAGCTTGTTTGTGCTCCTTCTGGCTATGTTTTCCTGCTAATTCAAGCACAATCCTTTCAACTTTATTATTATTATTTCTTTATTTCAGCATGTTTCTGCTACTTTTAGCTTATTTCTGCAAATTTCAGCTTCATAAAGCTTTAAATTTCTGCTCTATTGTGCTCCTTTCACCTTTTTCCATCTACATTTCAAGTATTGGTGTATTTCAAATCTTGTTCAGACACTTTCAGCAACAAGCGTTCACTGCATTTTCACAGGAAATGCAATTCTTAGTTGTAGTTGTGTTACATTTGTGGTCGGTGTTTAGGGAGTGAGTCACCATGAAGTTGTTAGTAACATCAGGATTGTAGAGGTTTGCAAAACAAGTCGTTGACCAACGTCACAGAGCAGGTTCTGATGCTGCTGAACATCTTTTCTGACATGACTTTATCATGTTTTTGCAGGAAGTGAATGTTTTGTTTTCTTTGCTGAGAAAGTGGTATTACTGGAATAAGTGAGTCACCAGAGAAATGCACATCACTTAACTTTGTCCTCTCTCTTTCTTAGGGGCACTGAAGTGTTTCAAAGTTGAGCAGTTACCGTAATGGTAAATGGTAAATGGAGCTTATTTATATAGCGCTTTCTAGCCCCCTGTGAGGAGCCCCAAAGCGCTTTACAATACCAGCCATCCACCCATTCATTCACATATTCATACACCGGTAGTGGTAGCCTGCCTTGCAAGGCGCCATCCAGACCTACCGGGAGCAACTCAGGGTTAAGTGTCTTGCCCAGGGACACAACAACACATGGTGACCGTAGATTTTGTTGCATCTGCAGCACAGAGGCAAGCAAGAAACTGTTCGATATTATTGTTGTTTTATCCAGTGCACTTGGGTTGGAGGTTAGATTAGAGGTGGGGCTATGACATCAAAACGTAAAGGTGGCGTTTCAACATTTTTCACTCTAACACGTTAAAAAAAATGCTGTTTCTGTGTGGAAACAAGGCTCAACCAATAAAACTTTTGCATTTTCCCCAAACACTGGTTCTGTGTGGTCCAAGTGCACTCCTGGCAGGGAAACATGAACAGCAGTGGGCTGAGTACACAGCCCTGGGGTGCACCATTGCACAGTGTGATGCTACATAATGTTTCGCTACTGATGAGCACGGTCAGTCTTTCTGTTAGGAAATTCATTTTATAAAAATAACACATAATTTTAGGCCATAGCATTTAATTTCTGTTAACTTCATCAGCCAAAATATTTGTACTTTTGAACTACAAAATATGGTCAAAGATGGGGAAAAAAGGAAACCCTGGATAGTATTCTGTACTGATGATTCATACCTATCAGTAGTTTTAAGCTCTAACTTTGGGATAACCTTTGTTAGCTTGAAATGATACATTATAAAAGTGAAGCTAATGCCTCTTAAGTCAATCACACCATCGTTGTTTGCTTTGTTACACAGTTGGAGGCAGATGGTAATGAATAATTCACAAGTATGATACTTTAAGAGAACAAGTATTTGGCTACATGAATTAGCAGTGAGAATAGGGTTTTAAGGTGCCATGGGTGCACAGTAATGGTGCTGCCTTTTTACAGCTGTGCTAAATACTGTACCATCCCATCTCAAAGAAACCCCTTTAACAAACACAATGTATGGTTCTTGTCATTGTTTTCCCCCAGCCTTTATAAATTTTCTCTCTGTCTGCGCCTGTCTCTGTTGGTTTGGAGGATCCCACACAAATAAAACCAGACCAAACTGTAAACTCTTTGTGCTGGCAGAGGCCAAACTGGGTCACAGTGTTTTCTTCTTTTTTTAAAAATGTATTGATCTCATTTAGAAGAAGCACATGCTCAAACGTCTTAAAGGTTGCTTTGCTTAAAATAAAAACTTTGCTAAGTTGTGGAGCTACAAACCTTGGTGCTGGCAGCATTAATTTTTAGGGGTTCAGTGGTTCTTGTTATAAAATATTTCATTCATTTATAAAAACAAAGGTTTTCTTTTAATATTTCTAGCACATTTTTTGCCAACCACAAAGCAGTATACAGTAATGTGCTTGTCTCTGGCACTCATTGTCTAATAAAGCTTTGTTCTTGCCTGCAGCCCAATACAGTTGTAAAAAAAAAATTAACGGCGGTTGCCTTTGCAGCATAATAAATGTTTTTTTTTTAATATATAGAGAAGGTTTAGTGTTGATATCAAATGCATTTCTTGGTGTTAAAACAAAGTATTTCATCTGTGATACAGCATAGGGTGTATTTGAGCCATTTTGATCATATTTTTTGGCAAGCGTCCCGATGGCTGATGGACAATAGATCAGCAGAGCGCCATTCCTCAGAATAATAACCGCCCTGCAGTGTATTATTGTGGGTTAAATTTGACAAAAGGACAGAGCAGCATCGGCATCTCCTGCTGTTTGTGTGTGGCATTCAGGCCCCCTTAAATGCTTTAATATGGCTTACTGTTGGCAGGCCTTGCTAAACGGCGCCAGAGGGCATGCTGCGTCTCATGGGTCCTTTGAGGAAACAGGCACTGAGGAGGGCTAGCCTGGCACGACAGCCTCCCCGCTGTGCCCTCGATGTGTGGCTCCAGCCCACCTGGCACCGCTTCGAAGTCCGTCTGACACACAAACATGAGGCTCTGATAGCTTTAAGTGTGATCATCAAGAGTGAACGCAAAGTCCACGAACTACACCTAAAGGATGTTCTCTAGTTGGATCAATGGAAGTTATTAGATAATTTCTTCAGCTTTAAAATAACAAGACCGTAAAAATAATGTAGGCTGTTTAGTTTTTATTATATTCTAAACAATTAGGACACATGGACATCGCCATTTTAGTTGCACTGCAAAGAGTTCTGGGTAAATGACAAAGACGGGTTGCTAAGGTGCAAGCTTCATTCTGCTTGAATGTTAATTTTGGGCACTAACTGACATTCAAATCTTTTAACCGGAGTGCCATAACAGAGGGGAGAATGAAGAAATGAAACAGTTTTCACGTTAGCTTCACCAGAGCTAGCATATATAGCATTAGCACCAAAGCTAATATAGGCCTATACGATGTTAGCTCCAGAACTAATAGCACAAGTTCCAGATCTAATATATGGCATTTACGAGGTAATAGTATTCAATCCAGAGCCCATCCATCCAGCCAGACAGACAGCCAGCCAACCAGCTCCAGACCAAATGCGTATCTGGCGTTAGCTCCAGACGTACCTGGAGTTAGCTCCAGACTTAATGTATCTGGCATTAGCTCCAGAACTAATGCGTATCTGTTAGCTCCAGACCTAATGCGTATCTGGCATTAACTCCAGACCAAATGCGTATCTGGCATTAGCTCCAGACCAAATGCATATCTGGCATTAGCTCCAGACCTAATGTATCTGGCGTTGGCTCCAGACCTAATGTATCTGGTGTTAGCTCCAGACCAAATGTTTATCTGGCATTAGCTCCAGACCTAATGTATCTGGCGTTGGCTCCAGACCTAATGTATCTGGTGTTAGCTCCAGACCAAATGTTTATCTGGCATTAGCTCCAGACCTAATGTATCTGGTGTTGGCTCCAGACCTATTGTATCTGGTGTTAGCTCCAGACCTATTGTATCTGGCGTTGGCTCCAGACCTAATGTATCTGGTGTTGGCTCCAGACCTAATGTATCTGGTGTTAGCTCCAGACCTAATGTATCTGGCGTTGGCTCCAGACCTAATGTATCTGGCGTTGGCTCCAGACCTAATGTATCTGGTGTTAGCTCCAGACCAATTGTTTATCTGGCATTAGCTCCAGACCTAATGTATCTGGCATTGGCTCCAGACCTAATGTATCTGGTGTTAGCTCCAGACCAAATGTTTATCTGGCATTAGCTCCAGACCTAATGTATCTGGCGTTAGCTCCAGACCTAATGTATCTGGTGTTAGCTCCAGACCAAATGTTTATCTGGCATTAGCTCCAGACCTAATGTATCGGGCATTAGCTCAAGACCTAATGCCTATCTGGCGTTAGCTCCAGACCTAATTGTCATGTATTGGGATGCTGACGGAGTTTACGTGATGACGTGTGTGGGGGCGGAGTTAAGAGGGTGTTCGTTCTGGAAGAGCGGTGGCAGATGGTGGATGAAGATGGTTCAATAAAGTGAATGAAACGATACCACTTCGTCTAATGATTCAATTCAGAATATCTGCCTAATTAAGTAATAAGGTGGATATACAACAATGGCGACGAGGATGAGATTGTCAAGCTGAAGATGACGATGGATTCATGTGGATTGTAAAGACGGTGTCGCGCTGAAGACGTCAACGGCAACACGAGGTTAGCTAAAAAAGTTCAAGCTAACATGGAAAAGTCAAGTATTCAACCGTTCGATTGCTACACGGATCCAGCGACCCTTGGACCAAGATGGACAAGGTGGCTGACATCATTTGAGCTGTATGCAGACGGTAAAGGACTTATTCTGTCTGATGATGCCACAGACGCAATTAAACAGCGGAGGCGCGCGCTGTTACTGCACCTGGCCGGACAAGACGTGCAGGACATTTTTTCTACATTACCACAAGGAGGTGAGGTTACGGATTATGAAGCTGCAGTGGCTGCGCTGAACACTTATTTTGTGCCACGAGTAAATGAAGCATATGCTCGTCAGACTTTTCACAAAATATTCCAGAAACAAGGTGAAACTATTCAACAATTCTGTACTCGCTTAAGGCAAGCTGCAAGAGACTGTGACTTTCGTGGCGACAATGATAACCAAATAAGAGATGCGGTTTTGAGCAAATGCACATCTGAATACGTGCGAAGAAAGTTACTGGAGGAGGGTCCCGGCTTGACACTGGCTCGTACACTGGAGGTGGCTTCGCAGTGTGAGCGCGTGGAGGAGCAGCTGGCGGCGATGAGCGTCACCGAGGAAAAGAAGATGGAGGACGCGGTCAACAGGATTGCAACAACAAAGAAAGGAAAGCACTGGAAATCAAAAGAAAATGTGAAGGAGGAAAATAAAACAGAAAGACAGTGTTACAGATGTGGATTCACAGATCACATGGGAAAAGATCCAAAATGCCCAGCACGAGGACAAACATGTCACAAATGTACTGGTAAGGACCACTTTTCAAAAATGTGCCGCACAAAAAGGCAAAAGAACCAAAATGTGAATATGATGGATGAATATGCTTTTATTGTGAAGGAGGACAATGTACCTGATAAACTGTTATTTTCTGTGGGGGGAGTCGAGCTAAAAATGTTGATTGACTCTGGTGCTACAAGCAATATAATGGGAGAAAATATATGGGAAAAACTTAAAGCTGAAAAGATAAAATGTTATTCATATGTACCTAAAGAGCAGAGAAAGCTGTATGCTTATTCCTCAACACAAGCTTTAAACATTAAAGGTGCATTCAGGTGTGAAGTGAAAATTGGCAACAGGAGAGAAGAAACAGAGTTTATTGTCATAAGAGGCAATGGTGAACCACTCCTGGGTAAAAAGACTGCTGTAAAGCTTGGAGTGTTAAAAATAGGAGAAAATGTAGCAACGGTCTCAGAATCAAAAAACATTCTGCAAGAACAGTACCCAGATGCATTTAAAGGAATAGGAAAATTAAACACCAAACAAAGCAAACTCACAAAAGAAAGAGTGAGGGCTGTAGCAGAGATAAGAGAACCAAGAAATGCTGCAGGTGTTAATGGGAAACTAAATACTGCTGACTCATTATCAAGACTGTTATCAGATAAGATAACACAAGACACACACATTCATGAGTCTGAGGAGTATGTGAGACAGGTGGAGGAGGCATCTGCCACAGATTCAGAATTAACAGAGGTGCGAAAAGCAGTTGAAAATGGACATTTTGAAAAATGCAAAGCATATGCACCCATTGCTAATGAACTGTGTGTGGTGGGATACATAGTTTTAAGAGGAACACGCATTGTGATGCCAGAAAAGCTCAGAGCTAAAGCAATCATGTTGGCACATGAAGGACATTTAGGAATTGTTGGGACAAAACAACGGCTCAGGACAAAAGTATGGTGGCCTGGCATGGACAAAGCAACAGAAAAATATTGCAAAGCATGTCATGGTTGTCAAATAGTAGCCAGACCTGATCCACCAGAACCGGTGAGAAGCACAATTTTACCAGATGGACCGTGGCAAGATGTGGCAGTAGACTTACTGGGACCATTATCTTCAAATCACTCCATTCTTGTGCTAATAGACTATTACAGCCGTTACTATGAATATGAGGTGTTGACATCTACAACTGCTGAGAAAGTCATTGACTCTATTGACAGTATGTTTAGTAGACATGGTCTACCAGTTTCCATTAGATCTGACAATGGTCCACAGTTCAAATCTGAATTATTCAAAGAATACTGTGAGAACAATGGAATCAAACATGTGAGGACAACACCAAAATGGGCTCAAGCCAAC
>JBBPBX010059116.1:0-11869 GCA_038048925.1 Garcialebias charrua | reverse complement strand
AAAATTTAATATATTTATAATTTATTATGCAAAAACGACCAGAGCTCAATGATATAAGATATATATGTTCTGACAAATTTCAAATTTACAAAATCATGTTACAATACCTTTAATAAGTGTGCTTATGCAGAAAGGAGAGTAAATTAATTAAAATTCTTCAGAAAAGTTTGAAACATTTCAGTAAAATAAAAAAATTAAAATGATTTAAGTTGGAGTCAGAGTTTCTTTATTTGTCATTTGCGCCACATGTGGTACATGTGGTAGAACGAAATTGTGTACACAGGGTCCCAGTTACATCCAACAATAAAATGTAAAAGAAATACAGTTATAACATCTAAGATATGAACTAAGAAAAACATTAATAAAACATATGCTAAGCACTAATAGTATAAAACATTACGTCGAACAGCAGCACAAACATATGAGTCTGTGAGCAGATGAGAAAGAATGAACACAGTAACATGAAACAGATCAGCAGCAACGTGAAACAGATCAGCAGCAACATGAAACAGATCAGCAGCAACATGAAACAGATCAGCAGCAACATGAAACAGATCAGCAGCAACATGAAACAGATCAGCAGCAACATGAAACAGATCAGCAGCAACATGAAACAGATCAGCAGCAACATGAAACAGATCAGCAGCAACATGAAACAGATCAGCAGCAACATGAAACAGATCAGCAGCAACATGAAACAGATCAGCAGCAACATGAAACAGATCAGCAGCAACATGAAACAGATCAGCAGCAACATGAAACAGATCAGCAGCAACATGAAACAGATCAGCAGCAACATGAAACAGATCAGCAGCAACATGAAACAGATCAGCAGCAACATGAAACAGATCAGCAGCAACATGAAACAGATCAGCAGCAACATGAAACAGATCAGCAGCAACATGAAACAGATCAGCAGCAACATGAAACAGATCAGCAGCAACATGAAACAGATCAGCAGCAACATGAAACAGATCAGCAGCAACATGAAACAGATCAGCAGCAACATGAAACAGATCAGCAGCAACATGAAACAGATCAGCAGCAACATGAAACAGATCAGCAGCAACATGAAACAGATCAGCAGCAACATGAAACAGATCAGCAGCAACATGAAACAGATCAGCAGCAACATGAAACAGATCAGCAGCAACATGAAACAGATCAGCAGCAACATGAAACAGATCAGCAGCAACATGAAACAGATCAGCAGCAACATGAAACAGATCAGCAGCAACATGAAACAGATCAGCAGCAACATGAAACAGATCAGCAGCAACATGAAACAGATCAGCAGCAACATGAAACAGATCAGCAGCAACATGAAACAGATCAGCAGCAACATGAAACAGATCAGCAGCAACATGAAACAGATCAGCAGCAACATGAAACAGATCAGCAGCAACATGAAACAGATCAGCAGCAACATGAAACAGATCAGCAGCAACATGAAACAGATCAGCAGCAACATGAAACAGATCAGCAGCAACATGAAACAGATCAGCAGCAACATGAAACAGATCAGCAGCAACATGAAACAGATCAGCAGCAACATGAAACAGATCAGCAGCAACATGAAACAGATCAGCAGCAACATGAAACAGATCAGCAGCAACATGAAACAGATCAGCAGCAACATGAAACAGATCAGCAGCAACATGAAACAGATCAGCAGCAACATGAAACAGATCAGCAGCAACATGAAACAGATCAGCAGCAACATGAAACAGATCAGCAGCAACATGAAACAGATCAGCAGCAACATGAAACAGATCAGCAGCAACATGAAACAGATCAGCAGCAACATGAAACAGATCAGCAGCAACATGAAACAGATCAGCAGCAACATGAAACAGATCAGCAGCAACATGAAACAGATCAGCAGCAACATGAAACAGATCAGCAGCAACATGAAACAGATCAGCAGCAACATGAAACAGATCAGCAGCAACATGAAACAGATCAGCAGCAACATGAAACAGATCAGCAGCAACATGAAACAGATCAGCAGCAACATGAAACAGATCAGCAGCAACATGAAACAGATCAGCAGCAACATGAAACAGATCAGCAGCAACATGAAACAGATCAGCAGCAACATGAAACAGATCAGCAGCAACATGAAACAGATCAGCAGCAACATGAAACAGATCAGCAGCAACATGAAACAGATCAGCAGCAACATGAAACAGATCAGCAGCAACATGAAACAGATCAGCAGCAACATGAAACAGATCAGCAGCAACATGAAACAGATCAGCAGCAACATGAAACAGATCAGCAGCAACATGAAACAGATCAGCAGCAACATGAAACAGATCAGCAGCAACATGAAACAGATCAGCAGCAACATGATGTGATTTTTCACAGTGATTATTCTGGTTATAGATTCATGAGTCTAACAGCTTCAGGGTAGAAGCTGTTCCTCAGTCTAGTGGTTCTACACTTAATGCTCCTCAACCTCCTTCCTGAGGGGAGCGGGGCAAAACGTGTGTGTGCTGGGTGAGTGGGGTCCTTCATGATGCAGGAGAATCTTCACCAGCATCTGTGTTGCACTGTGTGAGGCCAATGGATGTCACACCAGATACTGGTACTGACTGTTTTTCTAACCACCTATAATTTTCACACCTTTACTCATCCCTATTATTCATTTATAAACATGTAGTTTTTTTCCCACAAAACGCGACATATATTAAGAATTTAGGAGAATAAAAATTAAGCCCACAAGCTGAAAACACCGTTTCCAGATCTACTTGACTGATACATTTAGCATTTTAGACTTATGACAGCATCTCCGGGCATCTTTTCTTCTGGGGAGCATAATTGCTATAATTACACCTCTTTTTGAAATGTTTCTTATTTATCTCTCCACAGGTACCTGAGTCGTGTGTTTAGCATGCACCCAAAGGAGACTGCAAGACAGCTGAGCCTGGCTGTGAAGGACTCTCTGGTTGTTGAGACCCTCACTGTTGGCTGCAAGGGCTCCAAGGCCGGCATCGAGCAGGAGGGCTACTGGCTGCCTGGAGAGGAGATGGTAAGCTCTGTCGCACGCTGCCAGCTTTGCAACAAATAAAATAACTTCTTATGTTTATTTACATTTAGAAAGATAATTGACAATGCCCTTGTGTTCACACTCTGAGCAGCATTTTTAAAGAAATTTGGAAGTTCAACATTTCCCAAACAGCTGAATTTTGATGCAAACTTTTAAAAGTTTGGTCTGTTCACCAGCAGGTCTCCTCTGTTACATATACTGCTGACAGTACGTTGTTTGTTGATGCATTTTTCTTTTGCTAATCACGAAAATCAGACGTTAAACATAACATTTCTCACAGTTTCTAAAGAGCTCTGAAACAACGTATTGGTTGTCAAAAAAAATAATAATAATTTGTCTCTGAATGAAAACAACTGTACCTGTAATCCCAGTCATCACAGATTTACCCATTAATGAAAATGTAGTAAATTAATAGCAGCAGAAGGAGAACAAAACAAACCAAATGTCCTGGCAGACACACACAGACATGTCATTACCTTCTGCTACCTCGTAGACAGTGATGAGTAATGCGTGCCACAACAAACGGTGATGGAGGACTTCACTCATCTGTTAAGGTGCTCACGGTGTGAACACAGCGTTGAGTCAAATTAACAAATGATCATCCTTAGGCTGTTATTTTTAGCAAGCTAAGGAATGATGAAGAGGAATTTGGTTATTAGGGGTGCACCGATTGCAGTTTTCTGTCCGATCACTGATCTCTACAAAGTCTGACCTGCCGATTCCAATTTTGGCCGATACCAATTTTGTTTTATAAGTGACACTGTCAGGTGTTATAAGTCACAATGCACCTTCAATTTTCCAATCTTATTTTTTTGAAAAACATACCCTTGAACAGTATCCTAGAAACAATACAAATGTATTTTAACTGGCCATGAGGTAGTGATCTGAAATATGAATGAAGTTTAGACACTTGTTGTTAGAACTACAAAAAAATAGGTTAAATCGGTTTATCATGTACCGTAAGTATCAGCCGATCATGATCGCCCAATGTTAAGGAAATCGATTTCTCGGTGCACCTCTAATAAATATGTGCCAAAAAGATGAGAAAACACTTTTATTTAGGTTAATTTAAACTTAAATCTAGTGAGAATCAAGCATAAAATGCATAAATAATAATAATAATAATAATAAAAAGCTGTTTTTTTTTCATGAAGTGTTGTTTTCCTAATATTCTTTTTTTCATGCCGTGTCCTTGTTTTAAGTACCTGTATTAGCTTATAAATGTTGCATTCAATTGTTTCAGTATTGCAATTTGCCACAGAAAGAAATGGAGTGAAATTACTCGGAGAAATGAAATGCAAATAAACAAGAAAAACAGAAATGACGGAATAATAAAAACATTAAAAGAAGCACTTTTAAAGTGTTTGTTTTAGTTTGAATTGAATACAGATTCTGATTCCTGAGTGTATTTCTGATAAGAAGAGACAGAAAAATATGTTTGCTTTTGCAGTTTTTTTAAATTATGCCATGGTAAAATGTTTTAATGACTGTTCAAATGGAGCTGGTCGCTCAGGACATGATGGTGGTTCAGTGGAGCCCGAGTCATTTTAGCTGCAGGCCTTTTAAACACTACTCTTTGAATCGCTTGCAGTCACAGGAGCCGAAAGCAGAGGGAAGCAAGGTAAGGGCTGCATTGTTACTTTTCAAATCCAGGGTATGTTACTTATTTGAGTCCCTTTTTTCTTCTCTCCCCCCTCCTCCCTTCCACCCTTTCTCTCAACTAACATCATTCTGTGAGAAATCAGTCATGCCACAAGCAGTGCCGTCTAAGATTTGAGTGAATCTTTTTTCAAGCAGGCTGCAGAAACCCTCACTGCTAGCCTGTGTAAAACCACTTTGTCACACTTGAGACAGAGGATATTGCTGCACCTTGAAGTGAATTTATCACCCAAGGTGAAAGCTGTAAACGGATCTGGTTTCCGGTTAGGGAAACGCTCTGCGTGACCGTCTAAAGCTCAGCAGCAGTCGTACTGCCAGAAGCTACTAGCATGTCATTCAGTTCTGCTGTAAAAAGCTTCATAAAAAGTCCACTGCAGCGATGTGTCTACGTGGCCAAATTTCTTGCGGAAGTGATCTGTGATTTTGATGGAACGTGCTGGCTACTTACCTACTGGCTTGCTGTTGCTTGGTTTAAAATTTCTAGCTGATCCTCAGCCCTCATTTGCAAATAACTACAGCCAAATATGAATTTTAATCCACAACAATTGGTTTTCCCAATATATATTTTAGACAAGCAGTGCAAGCATAGCTGCTGGTAGGTAGCAAGCATTTGTGTTTGTAGTACTTTGGTAGTTTTAGCTTTCAGAAGAGTGATCTGGTGTGGTCTTAACTTTTCGTCAGGCATGCTTTTCTTTCTTCTTTTCTGACTGACTGAAATGATCCGGGAGTGAAACCTGGAGGATTTATGTGGTTGTGCTCTGCAGTTTTTCTCCTGTCTCCCGCTTGAAACACAACTGTCTGGTTCGTGAAGGACAGACCAGGTTCTGAATGAGAGAAGCAGTTGTTAAATGGAGGCAGTTCTCCCTCCCTCAAAGGTTCCTGGACCCAGTCCAGCTGTCCTGAGCTGCATCCTTCATTTGACCTGAGAAATATTTGTCATATGGATAACCACAGCATTTGTGTACCCATCAAAATAATAAAAAACTTGGGTGTTTATTGGTCAATTGATGTTTTCTAGTCAGCTGATGCATAATTGTTACACTTACCGGTACCTATACATTGATTTAAAAATAACTACACATTTTCTATATTTAAATTACAATCTCATCATAATTTTTGTGGATTTTGGCTTTTGGTTTTTTAAGTACTTTTAAGTACATCGCTACTTCGTGGTTCGTTTTTCACGAACTCGCTCTAGCGCGGTTTTTCAAAATAAAATTGGACATGAATTTACCATGTCCTGGATGACTGAGAATCTTCACCAGCTATTAATGACTCAATTGGCCTCCCATAGTCTCCCCACCTTCATTCTGCTTGCTGCTTGGAACCGTCAATCCAGCTGCACCGCCCCGGCGAAATGCAGCTAATTTGACCATTAAAGTGCATTTATTAAACAAACGTTAAACTGAGACACACCGTTGCTATAATTTCGAGCAAACAAATAATTGTTTTGAGGCGTTTATCTTGTTAAGTTTGCACAGCGACTCGTCGCATGCACGCGTTTACGTCCGCATATTGGCTTTTGAAATGCAGCTGATTTGATCGTCATGGTGCATTTACAGTATTAAGCAAATGTTATGATGTTAAGCAAACAAACAACTGTTTTTTATGCCTGGTCCTCACTGAACGCATCAAAATGCTCCCAATGCTCTGTGTTTGCTGCTTGTCAACAGTTGTCTGTTTCCACTGCAGACGCGCAGTGGGAGCAGCGTGTGGCTCCCTTCCCGGTCAGATAGTGTTGTTTTTCTGTGCACCGAGCAGATAAAATCAGCTTCACGTCAGCCTGTTAACACTTGAGTGGGTTTTCTACGAGCCGAACTGCAGCTGCAAAAGTCTTTGTTGAGATTAAAACGTTTTTTTTATGTTTGGGGTGATGTACACTCAGTGGACAGCAGCAACTTTTAAAAATGCCAGGTTTTCCTACCGGATGCTGTTTTCGTCCACAGAAAGTCCCGTCGTCGTTGCGTCATCACATAGCAGAGTCTCTCCCGAGTGGTTGCTGCGACGCAGCGAGCAGCAGAAGCTAGAATATTCTGGCTTCCTGCTGCTCTGCTGTTCGGCTGCGCGGCTGCGCGCGTGCGTGAAAAGGGACTGCCAAGTCCTGCTGCGCTGCTTGAAATGCTGTAGATGCGCTGCGTCACGCCCCGCTGCTCCAAGATGCGCGGCCCCATAGACTTTCAATGTAAAGTGGCTGCTTCGGCTGCGCAAAAAGCGTTTGGTGAGGATTCAGCATAGGTGTTAATCTTGTTTAAATCTTGTTAAAGTCCTCCCATGCATGCTCCCACGGCCGCCATTTGGCAGCCCAACGATTTTTGGCACAACACCGGCCCACATTTCCGGGTTGTCAGTGGTGACGACGCATCAGAGGTGACGCATAATAGATGTGACGTATACGGCGAAGCGACATATTTATGGATTTTTCCACTTTGACAAATATGGACTGATGCGACTTATAGGGCGGAGCGACGTGTACGGTGGAAAATGCGGTACTTACTACTTACACTACTACTGTATTCCTACTTCGTGGTTTTTCACTTATCGCGGGGCTTCAGGGCATGAATCCTCGCAATGAACGAGGGACTACTGTAATATTAAAATAGGAGTTTAGGTGTGTAGGAGTTTCACGTAGAAGGTCAGATCAGTTATAAAGGTGGTGCCTTACTTCTCTGTGACTGTTGATGAGTCAAAAAGGCTGGAAAACAAGTGATTTTCTAAATTTGCAGTCTTATTCAACTTTTAGTATTTGTAATTTAGTGACCAGCGAGTCATGCTGTTGTACTTGGTGCACGCTGTTTTTGCAAATCTCTGCCTATTTGTGTATTCACATCTATCTCGCACAATTGTATTCTAGGTTACGCACATTATTTTGTTGCACAACTACCCCTACATTCAATTCAGTTCAGTTTATTTATAAAGCGCCAAGTCACAATTAATAGAAGTCATCTCAGGGCACTGAACAGAAATATTCATATATAAAATAAGTCATCAGAAATCAAAAAAAGGCGTTCAATACAAGATTGAACGCCTTCACCAGCATAGTCATCAGAAATGTTCATATTTAAAAATAATAATTTAACATTATTTATCTGAGGAGCAGACTGCTTTGAGTTTAACTCCATCGCAGAACTCTCATCTTGAGCAAGCATGAAGGCAACAGTGGAAAGGAAAAACTCATGAGGAAGAAACCTTTAGCTACCATTAGCTACCCTACATTATACCCACTTTGTCTTTATAAGTAAACCTGAGACACAACAGAAAATTATGCATAAAGAAGATTTTTTTAATAGTTTTTCCAATACCTTGTTGCAAATCAGAGAAGAAAATTATTGTAACCCAGACAAATATTACAGATATTATATAGACAAATATATACAGCAGATTACAAACTGCCTCTAGAAGATTTACACATGCATTTTGACAAGACAAATATGTTATTTCAGGATGTATCCGTTACAGTAAATTGGTGTGTAGATATATTACAGTAGTTCTATCTGCTGTCTTTAGTTTAAACCTGTCTGCTCAGGTTAAACTCATTCTGACCACAGACATCATGTCCTTGCACCAGAGACCTTTTTGAAGCTACCTGCGTTGTCTTTCAGCCGTGGGTCCAACGATAGTGAAGTAGCTCTCAACACTCAGAGCAACATCAGGACCATCTCTGAATTTTCAAGTGTTTGTGCAGCTGAAGAGTCTATTACACTTCAGATATCATTTGATAGATCGGTACATTCCAAGCTGTTTGGATTCAGTTTTCTTTTCCGCTCTTCTGTTTATACGGGAGTGCATTTAATTACACTTCATGTAAGTTCATTTAGCTGTTGAACTATAGAAACAAGTCAATAGTCTTGCAGTGTTTGCTCCTGTATGTTGGAGACATCTACAATCACAATCATTTAATGCAGTCACATGGAGAAGTTTGTGATGTAAGGATAAGAGATCATTAAGGTTTTCCATCTACATATAAAGTGTTTATTTAACTGGGAGCTCCTGGTTTATTTATTACTTTATTATGTTTATTTGCATCACAACATTTTATAAAATTTTAAATTTAGACTTTTTTTTTCCTTTGAGAGAGATTTATAATGTTTTTATTTAAAACTGCAGCATTATTGAAATATTCACTGACGTCCTCTAAAAGCTTTGTTCATGATGAGTTCTGCTGTTGTAACCTCTGGAAAACTCGGCTGTGCTTTCTGCAGCTTAAATCAGATTTAGCTCAGGTCATAAATGCACAGAAAATAATTCAAGAATGAAACCAAAGTGCCGTTTTATTTCCTGTTTTTACTGAGCTGCAGTCTGTCTCAAATCTCCGGCGCTTTCTTCCTCACTCGGTCCAGACTGTGAGTGGGAGGAATTGGACAGAGATGCATGCAAGCAGATAAAAATTTACTGCTTCATAATTAATTTACATCGTGGTCTAGGTGCAAGTCTGTCTGCATTGTGATTTTTAAAAAAAGGCAGCAAATATGTGGATATTTGTTGCTTTGTTTCAAAATATTGTAAATTAAACATTTTTAAATTAGCCTGCAAATTTTCATTCATTCAACCTTTATTTAGGCAGGTTAATCCCATTGAGCCTCGAGGACTCATTTACAAGAGAGACCTGGCTACAAACAAAGAATGATGACAACAGCAACAGTAGATTTTTCTTGGACAATCAACAATAGACAATCATAAGAGAGAAATACAGATTTTTTTTAACAAGTTAAAACAAAGATGTCAAAGTAGCAAAACAGACAGATTATAAGGTAGATGTAGAAAATCAAAAACAGCAACATGTCTGCATTGGTTTTTGCCAGGATTCCAACAGATTCTTAAAGCCATTTAGAGAGATCAAGGTTGAGAGCTTCAGATCTTTTTGTAAGATATTCCAGGAAACAGGAGCGGAGTAGGAGAAGGCCCTTTTGCCAAGTTCAGTTCTCACTGAGGGAACACTGCAGGTAATCATGTCCTGAGAGCGCACGCTGTAGCTGCACTCACACAGAGACATGTAGGAGGAGATGTATGAGGGCAGCAGACCAAGAAGTGATTTAAAGATGAAAATGTACCAGTGGAAGAGTCTGTGTGAAGTTAATGATGTCCAGTTAACCAGTGAATACAGGGTGCAGTGGTGGGTACGATAATCACAGCCAGTTATGAATCTTAGTGCACCATGATAGACAACATCCAACATCTGCAGGGTGCTTGTAGGAGCATTCATGTAGAGAATGTCACCGTAATCAATGGAGGGAAGGAAAGTCACAGATACAAGGCGTTTCCTAGCATTCAGTGTTAGACATGATCTGTTTCTGAAAAAGAAACCCAGTTTAACTTTCAGTTTCTTTACTAGGTTTTCCACGTGGAGTTTAAAAGAGAGATGTGAATCGACCAGGATACCCAAATATTTATAGGAATCAACAAACTCAATAGGGACACCATTTGAGGATAAAATCAGAGGAAGAACTGCTGGGACTGACTTCCTATTTGAAAAAAAAAACATCCCTTTTGTTTTATCAGCATTTAGGACAAGTTTGAGACGGAACAGATCTGACTGGATGATGTCAAAAGCGGATTGCAAAAGCTGGAAAAGCCTTAGCTACTGTTTTAGCTCAACAGTAAACAACTGTATCATCAGCATAGAAATGTAAGGATGCATCAGGGATGCTCTGACCTACATTACCTATGTAGATTGTAAACAGTTTATTTCATGACATTTAAAATGCACCTCACAAATTTCCTGGTATAGGTGTATTTGCCAACGTTTTGAGTGATCATTCCGTAATAGCAGCTCTTAGATCTACTAAACTTCCACCTGCTAAGCCCAGAATAATTCAAAAAAGGGATTTGAAACGTTTCAGTGAACAGTCATTCCTTTGGGATCTATCCCTCTTTGATTGGCAACGTATCCTACAAATCAATGACGTGAACACCGCTTGGAACTATTTTCACGATAGTTTCATTCTCTTTGTAAACAAACACGCACCTTTCCGGCAGTTCAGGATAAAGAGCCGTGACAGCCCCTGGTTTACTCCTGAACTAGCTGATCTCCTGCACTGGAGAGATCATCTTTGGGCCGCAGCAAGAAAATCACACTCAGACACTGATTGGTTGAAATTTCGGCAGCTAAGGAATAAATGTACAACTGCCATCAAAGCCGCAAAACGTAACTACTTCTTATCTCAGACCTCCAAAAATCTAAACGATCCTAAAAAATTCTGGAAAACCATCAAATCTCTCTCAGGCACCCCCCAATCATCATCTGACCTCCCATCACAATTTCTTGTTGACTCTGTTCCTGTGTCAAATAAGCACGAGATCCTGAACTGTTTCAATAAACATTTTGTTGCTTCTAGTTCATTATTTGACACAGTTACAAACGGAAAATCAGCCACTTTATCTAATAATCAAACTTCTACAAATCAAATCCCTCCTACAAGTCAACCATCTGTTAATCACACCTTCTCTTTTTCTCCGTTCTCAGTCAGTGAGGTAAATAAACTGTTAAATGATCTTGATCCTAAAAAATCTGCAGGTCCAGATGAACTTCCACCTTACTTCTTAAGGCTGGCTGCTCATATCATCACAGTCCCTGTGACCCACATCTTTAATCTGTCCATAAGCCAAAACACCATTCCGGATGCTTGGAAAACAGCCTTTGTTCTTCCTTTGCTGAAGGGAGGTGACCCCACCTCATTGAACAATTATCGACCGATCTCTAAACTCTGCATCTTAGCCAAGGTTCTAGAAAAACTGATAAACTCTCAGATCAAAAACTATCTGGACTCATTTAACATCTTACCTCTTCATCAATCTGGTTTCAGGAAAAAACACAGCACAACAACTGCTTCTCTGAAGGTTCTGAATGATGTTGTTGAAGCATTGGATGCTAAGGACTATTGTGCTGCACTTTTCTTAGACCTGTCTAAAGCTTTTGACACTGTGGATCATAACATCCTGTGTCATAAGCTCTCAGAAATCGGTTTCTCTGATCACACCATCGGTTGGTTTTCTAACTATCTTTCCAATCGGAGGCAATGTGTTCAACATAACGGTACTTTTTCCAGCTATTTAACAGTTAAAAATGGTGTACCACAAGGCTCAGTTTTAGGACCCACTCTCTTTACAATCTACATAGCTAATGTAGGTCACTGCATCCCTGATGCATCCTTACATTTCTAT
>JBBPBX010059115.1:0-21877 GCA_038048925.1 Garcialebias charrua | reverse complement strand
ATGTCCAGGTGTCTCTGTGATGGACTGGAGACATGTCCAGGTGTCCCTGTGATGGACTGGAGACATGTCCAGGTGTCTCTGTGATGGACTGGAGACATGTCCAGGTGTCTCTGTGATGGACTGGAGACATGTCCAGGTGTCTCTGTGATGGACTGGAGACATGTCCAGGTGTCCCTGTGATGGACTGGAGACATGTCCAGGTGTCTCTGTGATGGACTGGAGACATGTCCAGGTGTCCCTGTGATGGACTGGAGACATGTCCAGGTGTCTCTGTGATGGACTGGAGACATGTCCAGGTGTCCTGTGATGGACTGGAGACATGTCCAGGTGTCTCTGTGATGGACTGGAGACATGTCCAGGTGTCTGTGATGGACTGGAGACATGTCCAGGTGTCCCTGTGATGGACTGGAGACATGTCCAGGTGTCCCTGTGATGGACTGGAGACATGTCCAGGTGTCTCTGTGATGGACTGGAGACATGTCCAGGTGTCCCTGTGATGGACTGGAGACATGTCCAGGTGTCTCTGTGATGGACTGGAGACATGTCCAGGTGTCCCTGTGATGGACTGGAGACATGTCCAGGTGTCTCTGTGATGGACTGGAGACATGTCCAGGTGTCCCTGTGATGGACTGGAGACATGTCCAGGTGTCCCTGTGATGGACTGGAGACATGTCCAGGTGTCCCCCGCATCTTGCACATTGACTGCTGGACATAGGCACCAGTTACCCAAAAAGGAAGAAGTGGGTAAAAGATGAGGAATGGTTTCAAACCTTCTTAATTTCAGAAACAAACTTTTAAACTTTAGTTTCAGATTAAATTAAAACTAAGCTGCAGCTTTTTGTTTCCACTTTAAAACAGAGTTGATCTCAGCTTCCTGTTTCCTGCTCACAGTGCCTGTGCATACACAGGTCCTGTGTATGTCCTGTACATATTGCAGTTCTGACAATAAAGTTGACTTTGACTTTGACAGTGCCAGGAGTGCTATGTTATTTGCAGCTGCACCAACTTACGAAGCACACTTGTGGATGCGGTCCTGCATTTTCGTGGCAAACTGATCTGCAGGTGCGGGTGGTGTGACGGGCTTCCCCACATGCTTTGCGGCTTTTAGTCCAAAAACCGCAGACAAGCTCTGCTCCAGCGGCGGGACCGGAGGAAAGGTCTGGTCCGTCAGCCCCTGGACCTTCGTCACCGGAACAAAAGCCGAGACAGGAGCTCTCATTTTTAGTGGTTCCTGTCTTTCTGCCTGCAGCAGGGAGAGGATGTCCGGGACGCATGGCCAGATCATCTGCGCCTGGTTCACCTGCCTCGCAGCGAAACGTCCAGCCAGGAGCGGCGTCGAAGACGCCTGTGTGGTGCCTTCAGGGACCGTCATGTTGCACGCACCCGCTGCCCACCTCATAATGTCGGGCAACACGTTGGCCAGGTTAACATGAGGGCCCTGCTCGACCGTGTCGGGCNGCGCACCTGTCGCTCATGAGCTGCAGAGAAACAGGTTTGTGACAATCCCCTTCATGTTCGTTCTTTTCTCTGTGCAGATGACACAACAAGAACCTTCCAACCTGTCACTCTTGTCATTTTGGCCTATTTAAACATGGCTACTTTATTTGGAACTAAAGACACAATCAGGTAAAAAAAAATCTTCTGTTGGGCAATATTAAATGCTGTTCCCAGTTGATTGATACCCTAAGATGTTCCTAAAAAGCAAGTGGACGTGTTTAAAAATGGAAGACTTGCTCTGGGCTCATATGACAGCAGGTTACATCAGATTTAATCAGCTGCACCTTTCACATGCTGGCTGTTCTGTAGATCATGCATAACTGGGCCATAAAATCTGATGATGAACCGCAGTCCATCATCAGAGGCTTTCCAGGTCCCGTTTGGCTCCACTTGTGTCCTGGCAACACTTTCCCACCTCTGGACCACACGAAAGGGCCTTTTAAAAGCTGCACCATGAGAAAAACAAAAAATGAAGCTGCTGCTGTGGTTTCTAGTGCCATGAAGCCAGTGTCTCACTGGCTCCAGGACTCTTGTCTACATCTCAACACTAAAAAAACAGTCTGTATGTTTTTCTTTCGGCTGCCACCAGATAATGGGCATCCATCTGTGTTGGTCAATGGCGAGACATTAGATGTGGTTGAACAATTTAAAAACCTCAGTCATTTTTGATTCCAATCTAAATTTCAAGCAACATGTAAAGAGAATTTCACATATAATTAAACTTAATCTGGCAAACTTCCTAGAAGACCTTCTCTGACAACAGAATCAGCAAAGGCTTACATGCATGCCATGATCTTCAGCCATATAGCCTATTGTTATACCACATGGTCTCACACTTCAGAGATCATCATGAAGCCCCTAAAGACTCTTTTTAAGAAAACACTGAAACATTTTGACAAAAAGCCAATACAGTTTCATTATTGCAACATCATAAATAAGTACAACATTTTGGATTTTAATAGCTATCAGATTTTTATGGACGTTGCCTGATTTTTTAAGTTTTAAATGGACTTGCTCCTCCTCCTCCTTTAATATATTTATAAGTAAAAAAAACAAGTACTGTACAGTAAACACAAGAGCACTGACCAGAGGAGATTGTGATGTGCAGCGGCGCAGGACTAAATTTGGCCAAATGGTGGTGTCCATCATGGAACACACTGCCAGTTTCCATAAGGAACTGTAGCACCTACTCTGGCTTTGAAAATTCTCTGAAACTTTGGCTGAAAACGAACCAGAAGTGCACTCATGTGTAGATTACTTTGTCTATTTTCTTATGGCATCATATTTTTATTGTAATTTTATGTTGTGTTATGTGCTATATAAGTGATGTTTGTATTATTCTCTGCTCTTTTGTTTTATGGGATGTTTCTTATTCTTACCTGCCTTAGGACAACGGATGAAAATTAGCTATTGTGCTAACTCCGGCATATTTACATTGATGCTTACTGCTGTCATGTTGATTAATATGCATTGTCCTAACTTAAATAAAAAAAATAAATAAAAAAATAAAAAAATAAACCCTTCATTGTGAACCTGAGAGGTGAGACCGAATTATTAATTTCTGTTGGAGGCACAGAGTGAGACTCTGATCGGAGCCATGGAGGGGGAAGCACAGAGATCCTTTATTTCTTCGTGGGGTGAATGCTTCACAGCGAGGGGGATCCGCGCATTGTTTCCTGTGGGATTCAAAGGAGAAATCAAAGAGCTGTCCAAACTTGCCGGACCTGTGGTAAGAGATAAATACTCTGAGCAGATGGACCTTAGAGTCAACTCTTTTTGTTAGTAATAACTATAAAGGGATTTGACTTTAGTTGTCTCAACTTTCATTCATCTGACTTTCAGTTTATGGCCCAGCTCATGAGTTTTGCAGTGAGTTTCATCAGCACAGTTTTCTGTGGCCATCTGGGGAAGACGGAGCTGGCAGGAGTAGCTTTGTCCATAGCAGTGAGTCCAGTAATGTTCTGACAGCCAGAGTGCCCAGTTGGACCAGTCAGTTGAACTGGTTTACCACCTTTTAATGAACAAAATATTCTGTTATGTCCTCAGGTCATTAATGTGATGGGCATTTCTATTGGCTCTGGTTTGGCTTCAGCATGCGACACGCTGATATCTCAGGTATGATTATTAACCTGCCACCTATTGCTTGTGTTGGGGTAAAAGGTTTATAAGTGCCAGATTACCACATTTTTTGGACTATAAGACACACCGGATTATAAGGCGCATTAAGTGAAACAAGTTCATTTTGACAGCGCCGTGTACCACATAAAATCCGTTCGAGGTCAGTAAGCACAACCAGAGTTACTGTAATTTCCAGACTATAAGCTGCTACTTGTTTCACACGCTTTGAACACAGCAGCTTATACAATTTATTATTTTTTTCTTCTTCTTTCGGCTTCTACCTTTGTCAGGGGTCGCCACAGCAAACTAAGTTGCACGAAGACTTGGCAATTGTTTTTTTTACACCGGATGCCCTTCCTGACACAACCACAGGCTACAAAGCTACCACAGCCCTCTGTGTGGAGCAGAGAGCTGCTATCTAGGGTGCCCGAGGAAGCAGATGGTGTGGGTTAAGGGCCTTGCTCAAGGGCCCAGAGTGGGGCAAATAAGGGTGGAGACAGGTGTGACTGCTTCACTTATCCCATCCACATTTATTATGTTGTCGGTACCGGGGCTTGAACCAGCGATCTTCCGATCACAAGCTCACCTTCTCTAACCTCTGCACCACCACTCCCCTTTACTGCAGTTTATACAATACTGCAACTAATTTATGGATTTATTTTTCCACGTTTATTTTAGATTTTTGTGCAGTACATTACAGAAAGTATGTGAAAAATACAATTTTAACAATGTACTGTCCGTTTAATTGAACACCCAAAAACGAATAACTTAAAAAATATATATAAAAAAAAGGGGGGGAGGGGAGAAGGGGGTGGATTCAGGCGCCAGGGGAGGACCCCGTCGTCAGAATAGTCAAGTCGTCTCCAGGGAGAGAGAGGTAAAATTGTAGCGACATGTGCATACACCAGCTACAGACACACAAATCTTCCCATCAGTCTTGGATATTAGGGAAATTTAACCTTTTAAGGGTTCTCAAGAGAGGGTTCCATAATCCTAAAAATTTGGCAGAGCAACCTCTCGGAGTGAAACAAATTTTTTCAAGTTTAATAAAGTGTAACGTATCTCGGAGCCAATGGGTATGTGAAAGAGGGCGAAGCGATTTCCATTTTGTAATGATTACTCTCCTTGCCAAAAAGGTAAGGAAAGCAAGGGAGGACTTTTGTGATGAGGACAGGGTGGATTGCAGAGGGGTAATTCTGAATAAGGCCGTTAATGGGTCTGGTTCCAATTGTCTGTCATAAATGTCTGATAATATAGCAAAGACTTTAGACCAATATTGATGAAGTTAAGGACACAGCCAGATGGTGTGAATTAAGTTAGCTGAGGAATGCTGACACCTATCACAAGCAGGAGAAATGTCATAGAACTTGGCCAGACGTGCCTTGGTGTAATAAATACGATGCACAAGCTTACATTGGATCAAGTTGTGCCTGGCACAAATCGAAGATTTGTGCACAGATAGTAGGACTTGTGCCCAGAGCTCCTCCGAGATGGTCTGACCCAGATCCTCTTCCCAGAGTAGTTTAATAGAGTTTAAAGTTCGGGGACGTAAAGTCAAAATTTGATTGTATGTGGAAGAAATGGCTCCTTTCAGTTTGACCTGGGGTTTTAGAAAAATATCCAGGGTTGTATCCGTGGGAAGATTGGGAAAGTTTGGGTAGGTGGAGCTGACAAAACTACGCACTTGTAAGTACCTAAAGAACTGGTGGCGAGGGATATCGAACTTCTCTGAGATTTGTTGAAATGAGGCGAAGCTATTGTTAATGTACATGTCGTGAAAGGTAGAAAGACCCTTTCTCCGCCATGACAAGAAAGCATTGTCCGAAAGAGATGGCGGAAAAGTGTGGTTTGAGGATATGGGAGCATGTATCGAAATAGGTTGTAGGCCAAAGTGCCGTCTGAATTGTTTCCATAGTTTTGAAGATCCCTCCACCAATTTGTTAGAAGTGTAAGGTTTAGTTGAGGATTGTAACGGAGAGTATAGCAGAGCTGCCAAAGACACGGGTCTTACAGAGTTGGCTTCTATTGAGACCCAGGCTGGAGAAGAGGGGCTACCTGCCTCAAGCCAATATTGAAAAAGTTTAATATTTGAGGCCCAGTAATAGAACGTTAGATTTGGGAGGGCCATACCACCCAGCTTCTTAGGCAGCTATAGAAATTCAGTACGGATCTAAGGAGCTTTCCCGTTCCAAAGAAATTTGATAATTATACTATCTAGTTTGTTAAAAAAGGACCGCGGGAGAAAGATAAGTATGCATTGAAATAGGTAGGAGAAATGAGGTAGAATATTAATTTTAACCGTGTTAACCCGGGCAGCTAAAGAAAGACCCAGCATCGACCAGCGATCAAAGTCCTCCTTGATGTGAGTTAACAGAGGGGAAAAGTTGGCTTTGAAGAGGTCTCCATATTTAGATGTAACTTTGATTCCTAGATAGGAAAAACCTTGATCCACAACCTTAAAAGGTAGTGTATGCAATGGGTAGCTCTTAGCCAGCGCATTGATAGGAAATAGTTCGCTTTTGTTGAGGTTTAGTTTATAACCTGACAGTTGTCCGGATCTACCCAGTGTAGCAAGTATAGCAGGAACAGAGACATCCAAATCGGAAACGTTCAAAAGGAGATCATCGGCGTATAGAGACAACTTAGCCTCTAAGTCTTTCCTCACCACGCCCACAATGCTCGTACTATTTCTAAGTGCTATTGCGAGGGGTTCAATTGCCAAAGCGAATGGCAGCGGACTCAATGGGTAGCCTTTGCGCGTAGAGCGGCCGAGACAAAAATAGTCTGAATGGTTGCTGTTTGTCCTAATTGACACATAAGGGTCAGAAAGCAGTTTGATCCAGGACAATAAGGTCTCTCCAAAGCCGAATTTCTTAATTGAGTAAAATAAGTATGACCACTCGACCCTGTCAAAGGCCTTCTTAGCGTCCAAAGATATCACAGCTTCTTGGGTACTGTCAGAAGGTGAGTTGTATAAAACATTAAAGAGCTGTCTTATGTTGCAGAAGGAGTTCCTATTTTGCACGAAACCGGTCTGGTCCATTCCTACCACACTAGGGAGTACAGCTTCTAGTTTTAGCGCTAACGTCTTTGCCAGTAACTTAAAATCAACATTGAGGAGTCTTATTGGACGGTAGGAGGCGCAGAGCAAAGGATCTTTGTCCTTTTTTGCCAGTAAGGTAATAACGGCCTTTTTAAGGGTCTGGGGTAGATGTCCAGAAGTTAAGGATTCATTGTATACGTCCAGGAGTAAAGAGGAAAGCTTGTCCCAAAATGTTCTATAAAATTCACAGGGAAATCCATCGGGACCTGGGCATTTCCTCCCCTGCAGAGCTTTGATTGCTTTAGAGCAGGGGTAGGGAACCTTTTTGGCTGAGAGAGCCATAAACGCAGCATATTTTAAAATGTAATTCCGTGAGAGCCGTACAATATTTTTCAAAACTAAAAACAAGTAAATGTGTACATTTTATGAAGCCCAACACTTTTAAAGTACAATAAGTATCTGAATGCTTTTTAATAACATTGTTATGCTGTTGTTAACAATGATAAATAAAGTATTTCTTACCATTAATGTGACTTCTGGTGCTGCATGGTTTTGCTGATGGCCTTGTAGTCTGGTTGATATGTATTGAGGTTAAGCTGACCACCTGAATGACCAGCGACATCACCTCACCAAGCTGCTCGCCACAGATCTGAGCACAAAGCGCCTCCTGATGTAGGATGCAGTGAAAACTTAAAATGGGTCTCTTTTCCTGTTCACGAAGCAGTGCTACAAATCCTTTGTTTTTCCCCACCATGCACGGAGCACCATCAGTACACACTGAAATAAGTTTTTCCATCTGTAGATTTTTTTCTTTACTGAACTCAGTGAAAGTTTTTAATAAATCCTCCCCTCTTGTTGTCCCTTTCAGAGGCAAAACAGCAAGACTTTCCTCACATAGTGTGTCATGGCATGTCTTTTATTTGTTTAATTATCTTGTCTTTATCCAAAAAGTCATCAAAAAGTTCATTGGCAACATCAAGCATGAATGTTTTGGCGTACTCACCATCTGTGAATGGCTTCCCGTTTCTCACAATGGCTAAAGCACCAGCAAAACTAGCTGGATTCTAGTCCCCTTGTTGAGTCTAAACACGGAGGTGTTGCTGACCTGCTTGCACTCTGCCCAGTAGCTCTTCACAGGCTTTTTTCCTGCTGTCCCCCACAGGATATTTTGATGCAAAGGCAGCATGGCGTGTGTCGAAGTGCCGCTTTATATTTGAGCGTTTCATCGAGGCAATTTTATCATTGCATATCAGACACACTGCAGAACCTGCTCTCTCCACAAAAGCAAATTGCTCTGTCCATTCCTGCTGAAAAGTACGATAATCCTTGTCTCGTTTAGCTGCCATCTTCGTCACACAGGTTTCCACAACTAGCTAAGCTAGCTGCTAGGAGGGATGTTTACTTCCTGATCACGTCTCCTCCCATGTCCGTGACGCATCATCCGATTGGCTCCGGTCGGCGCCAGTCACCCGCGGAGAGCTGTGATTGGCTACATTTGGCGCCAGTCACCCACGGAGAGCTGTGATTGGCTCCAGCCACTCGCGGCCATGTTTTATATTTTTATCTGCTTTTTAAAAATATTATTATTAAAAATTTGTCTGCGAGCCATATGCAGCCATCAAAATTTCTCCTCTAATGAAGGCCTTAAGTGTCTCCCAAAGCAATGAGGTCGAGATTCCGGGACTTTTATTGGTCTCTAGAAAGAAGTCTATTTACCGCGTTACAAAGGATACAAACCTGTCATTAGTCAATAGGCGGGTATTAAACCTCCACGGCGGTCGTTCAACGGGGTGAGAGCCGAATCTGATAGTTATGGAAACTGGGGCGTAGTCTGACAGAAGAATGGCATCGTATTTACATCTGGTGAGCCGAGATAGCAATCTGTTATCAATCAGAAAGAAATTATTGCACGTGTAGGTGTGGTGGACTGGGGAGAAAAAAGAAAAAACCTTCTGAGAGGGGTGTAGAAATCGCCAAGCCTCTTGCACATTGAATTCTGACATGAAGGAGTTTATGACCTTGGAGGAGCATGAGGGCGTGACTATATTTTGAGATGAGCGGTCCAGTTGGGGATCTAGTCAGCACTTAAAGTCACCTCCCATTATGAGATGATAAGTGGACATGTCGGGTAGTAGTTGAAAAACGTGTTTAAAAACATTTTCATTATCGCAATTGGGAGCATAAATATTGACCAAGGCTACCGGAATATTGTGGATAGCACCCGTGATAATAATGTATCTGCCACATGAATCAGAAATGGTTTGAGAGTGCACATAAGGGGTAGATGTATTAATAAGAATCGCCACCCCCCTGGATTTGGTGTTGAAATAGGAGTGGAAAACCTAGCCAGTCCAGCTATGCCTCAATTTTAGGTGGTCCCCATTCCTAAGATGCGTCTCCTGCAAAAATGCTATGTGTGTCCCTAAGCGTTGTATATGGTGTATTACCTTACTGCGCTTTTGGGGGGTGTTAATCCCCCTGCAATTAAAGCTGGTAAAACAGATCTCCTGTCCTACCCCTGCTGCTAGTGTTGGGATAGAATCAGCCAGAGTTCAGCACAGAGTAGAATAGGTGGGGCTGTCCCTCGGTCGCCTGAAAGAGAGAGGGGAAAGGGAGGTAGAGGGGGAGAAAAAAAAGGGAAAAAAAAGGAAAACACCCATACAATGACATCAAACAATGGCCCTCATGCACGAAAATGTTCGTATTCTTATCCTAAATATCTCCTACTTTTGTTCGTACGGAGTGTTCGTACGAACATGCCACGTCAGATCCAACAAAGTCTTCTATCCACAGGAAACGTGTGTATATGAGCTGTGTAAATAATGATGAATCCCACCTGTTCTATTCACCTGCTCGTGCACGCGGGAGGTCATTTACATAATTCCCACCCCTCAAAACACCATATAAGGCCACGTTTCCTGCCTTCTGACAGCAGGAAGTATCCATTCATTCAAACTCAAGAAGTAAAAGGAGGAACTTCACGCGTTCGGAGTTCTGCTCTCAGTGGCGCGGCTACCCCCACCCCCCGCAAGTGTCGGATGGTCAAATATCTTTAATTTTACTGTGTTACATTATAGTTTCACTTATTCAGAAGAGTGGCACCGCTACCCCCCACCCCCCCGCAAGTGTCGGATGTGGTTTTGAACAGAAGCATTAAAATGTCTCGAAACTACAGTTAACTTCATATTAATATTGTAGTGCATATCTTTTGTCTCCCGTGGGTCGTCCAGTATCAGAAATCAAGAATAAATGGTTTGATCTGAAAATGGCTTCAAACATCGCCGCAGCACAGACAGGAGTGGTCAAGGAATAGTCTGAGATGGATGGTCAATAAATGCCACGCTGCGCAAGATGCGTGCCAACATGTTTTGCAGCACAAAGCCCCGCATCCTTTCTGTGCGATGTTGGAAACAAAAACCCCTGTTCCTGGACTCAGAGTGCACGTGTGTCGCAGAAAGTGGTCCAGACTGGTGGGTCTGCTGGTCTCACTGGTCTAGACGCCTGCCCCCCCCCCACCGCGCTTCTCCTCCATAGCAGCTCGGTTCTTCAGTGCGCGCGGCTCACGGCTCCATCGCCTGCACAACGCGGCGCACGGAGCTGAGGGCGAGGTGATGGAGGCGGAGGAGGGGGGAAGAGGAGGTGGGGGTGGCACACACGCGCAGGTTCCACTCGGCTCGGAACAGATCGGTACTTTGGGCACTTCTTTTTTATGTGTGGCTGAGAGGGACGCACGGTGGAGAGCAGCGCGCGCTCAGCCAACACGTCCTGGAGTCAGGCATGAGGACGTGTTGGGTCAGCAGCTTCTCTCATGCGCGCTCCTCCTGGTCATCGCGCAACCACATTCTGCAGGTTATATTTCGAATCAGATATAATAATCTATTGCTCCGATGGTGTTCGCACAGCAGTCCAGCAATAGCATGAAAATCAGTCTTAATTCGTACTTGTTCTGCGGCGGTGTATGGGGATTTTATGTACCTGGGTGTTAATATGAGGAGCGGCTTTGATGACCAAGGGGAGCGCACGGCTCACTGAAGCCTGCGCGACACACCAGACAAATTAAACTTAAAATTATAATTCTAGTTCAAACAGAATAACCTATTGTCAAAAACAATTGTGGTGCGTGACTTTTTTAAACTCAAAATATTTTCTAAATAACGAAATATGAAGTTATTAGTGGAGAAATCCCGTCTGGATGACAGCAGACTGACGCTCCTAAATTATACGACAGGTCCGGACCACTCGTAAATTTTGTTCGTATCTGAAAAAAATCGTAGGATACGAAAACATTGTTGAATGCCACAAATGATCCTAAATCACTCGTACGAACAGTATAAGAACAAATCTGTGCGTACGACCGGTTCGTGCATGAGGGCCAATGTGTGTACCCCAACAAACCAAAACGCCCCCCAAACCCACCCCGTCACAGAAGCATCCCCCCAATCGGGACACGCAAGATCCCACCTACTCCCACCCACTCGCCAAAGCATCCCCCCAAATGGGACACGTGAGACCCCACAAAGATCACAAAAGTAACCTAGCACACAGTTCACTAAGGACTGAGGAAAGGGGAAAGAATGAGAACAGTAACAACCACTGCCGCTCTCTCCTAGGAACATGATGCAAGTGAAACAATATTCAAGAATTGCACCATATAAAGAACTAGCATAAAAAATTAGAGAGAAAAAAAAAAGAATGAATGAATAAATATGTATATGTACACATGTGCAACCCACCTTTATCCTCTGTCTGTGTATCAATGTACTAAATGTACTCTGTCTGCTTAATCAATGTACTAAAATATTCGTCTGGGCTACACATGCATACACGTACGCACGCACGCACGCACGCACGTACGCACGCACGCACGCACGCACGCACGCACACACACACACACACACACACACACACACTCCTACACCCACACATATACATATAAAAGAGAACCTTGTCCTATAGAGCATAAAAAAGCATATATAATAAAAAAATAAAAAAATATATAAAAATAAGGAATAAAAAAATAATAATAAAGAAAATAAAGAAGGATAAGAAAAAATAAGAAAAAATAAAATAAAAAGAACTAATGTGCAAGCAGACCCATAAAAGCCAGCTGAAGTAATACCTAAAAAAGAAAATTAAAAGTAACGAAGTAAATATACTGTATATATGTATATATAAAAGTAAAAAAAAAAACAAGAAATAAACATCTGAGGTAGATCCTGATATATTCATGTGATATTTTGAAAGCACTCTTTTAGTACAAAAATACGTTATACAGCAATTGTAATGCCCAAAGTATTGAAAACGACATAATATAGCTGTATGATCATGTTATAGATTTACCTCTTGGGCCCAAAGGCCCAAACAAGATAAGCAGTCAGAGTGGAAACCACCATCAGAATGTGTAAACAGGGCACTTAAACAGCACCATTTCGAGTTTATAACACGGATGAGTCGACCACATTTTTAATGTTCTTCTTAACAAAGTCTGTAGCCAGGTCTGAATCCTCGAATTTGTGCATTTGACCATTTGGGAGAGTGATCCGCAGAGTAGCAGGAAAAAGAAGCCCAAACTTCACCCCAGGGCAGGAGTGTAGCTCCCTCTTCACCGCCATGAACTTTTCACGTCTTTTAGTCACTGTGGGCGAATAGTCAGGAAAGATGAGGACACGTTTTCCTTCATAAAGCAGAGGAGACGACTCCCGAGCCCTCCTCAAAATCTCATTTCGATCCTGAAGCAAGGCGCCCCGGACCACGAGCGGGCGCGGGAGCTTTCCCTCCGTTGGTCTGGTCCGCGGGGCGCGGTGGGCCTGGCTTCGAGGCCGAGCAGGTTTTGAAGCAGCGTTGACACGAACTTCGTAGGGTGTTGGCCCTCGGAGCCCTCCGGTACCCCCACGAGGCGAATGTTATTCAGTCTGGAATGACCCTCCAAGTCCTCGCATTTTTTAGCCAACGTGTCTACTGTCGTGTTAAGGGAGGTGATCCGGGCCTCCATGGTGGTTAGCTTCTCGTCCCAGTCGTTAGCCGCCCGCTACAGGTCGGAAATGTTAGCTTCGGCCAAGGTCATTCTAGCTTCCAATTTTGTCAAAACAGCTGTAACCTCCTTCTTAATAATAGCCAAAGCTATAGTCTCAAACCTGTTGATGAGGTCGGTGCATAGTTTGTCGATCATCTCCTTCAGCTTGGCTAGCAGAGTGCTATTAGCATCAAGCTCCTCCGTAGCCTCATGGCTGGCCTCGCCATGAGCTGCTCTGTCGTGTTTCCCCATATTTATCCTCGGTGGTCACACTTTGGACATCGATTATGTGTATTTCTTTGATAACAAAAACCAGTCTATGCCAGAAAAAGGATGTTAAAAGGTGCAAAAAAGTATATTAAATGCATGTTCCGGAGGAGCTGACACAAAGCACGTCTCATGGTACATCCAGACCGAACGCGTTATGAGCTGCAGGAGCATCCGGTTTACATGTAAAGTCAATGGGGGACGCGCCTCCAGGAGCGTCTAGGGGTCGGGCGTCACGTGTGTGTTGAGCGTTTTGAAAGTTGTTTTCCGTGCACCTGAGCCCGCGGCAGCCTCCACAGCACGCCTGGAACATGCTGAAGATTTCGCCGTTCAACGCTCTGTTAACCAATCAGGGAGAGTCGGGGAGGAGAGAGAGGGGAGTCAGCTATGTGATAATAATAATAATAATAATGAATTCAATTTATAATGCACTTTTCATTAATAAAAATCTCAAAGTGCAAATGTGACACGGTAACGAGGGGACGGGTGTTGCGCAACTGTGTGACGAATTGTTTGTGAGACACGGAAATAACCCGCAAAGTCGTGTTCAAGTATGGAGGAGAAATAAAAAGGACCTTGCCTGGCGGAGTGCCAATGAGGAAGTCGGGATATCGGGTACGTTTTGAATTGTGAACTGTTCATGTTTAGCAAGTTAAGCTCTGCTAACTCCCCCCCCCCGCCGCTCACGTTCCGGTTTGAACACCACTGGGTCCAGTGCGTCAACCTCGAGGCGTTTCGCGCTTTTTTGCCGTTGAAAAGGCGCTCGGTCTAGATGTACAATTACTCCATCAGCGCTCCACAGCGCCCCCCTCAATTTATGGATTTTTTTTTATGGGCTAATGAGTGTCATGCCACCAAAACATTTAGCTTCGTCACACCCAGGTGCTCACATAGCTACCCAGTACACATCTCTCTTGGTGGGTAACAATCAATGACTTCCTGGTAGACTACTGTACTTTTTAAAAAGTATTATTTAGCTGTGTTACAGGCAGTGTTCAGAACATTTTTTTTTACTACCAGTACGCACTTAATTAAAAGTAAAAAAATAAAATTAAAATAAACTATGAATAAATATCTCATGTTACAGTGTGAACCCGTGGCTTATAGACAAGTGTGGCCTATTTATGTACAATTTAAAAATTTTCTTAAAAACTTAGCGGGCGTGGCTTATGTTCAGGTGCACCCAATAGCCCAGAAATTACAGTGATAAATAAGGTGCACCACATTATAAGCTCACTGTCAATTTTTGAGAAAATTGAAGGATTTTATGTGCACCTTATTGTCTAAAAAAAATGGTAAGATTATCCATGCCTTTATGTAATTTTTAGACATATGGAAGTGGTAACCTCGTGAGAGTTGGAGTCATTCTGCAACGGGCAATCCTCATTTTGCTGCTGGCGTGTTTCCCCTGCTGGGCCATCCTGGTCAACACAGAGCCCATCCTTCTGGCTGTCAAACAGGAGCCAGAAGTAGCCAAGTGAGGATTTTAATCATTTTTCTGCTTTATTTAGTTCTGGAGAAAAAAAAGTGATTCTGATCAAAAATCTCTCTGTAGGTTGGCTCAGTTGTACGTGAATATCTTCATGCCAGCACTTCCTGTGAGTGTGTCTATTTTAATTCATTTTAAACATGAACTAATGGTAAACACGTCTGTTTTTCTGTTGTTTTTATCATTGTTCTAGTCTGGATGCTGCAAAATTAAATAAACTTGAGATCTTTAAAAAAAAAAATCAATAATGCCGTTTCCCTCGGTTTACAACCAAGATAAGCTTCCTCTGCTCAGTAGTTACATGAATGAATACAAAACTGGCTTCAGTGGTTAAATGCTGAAATACAGTACTTTGTTTTTTTAAATTCTAACACTATGAATAGGATCAAATCAGTTTCAAGGCAGAGTGAAATTATTGTTATAGTTCTTATTTCTACTTTGTAAATCTTCTAGAAACTTTTGTTCCATTTTGAATTCTCAAAACATTCACAAAAATACAGTTTGACTTGTTTTTTAAGTAAACTTCAAGTAAACTTCACCCGACACCATAAAGGAAATTTAGAATGTCCGCTTCAATTAAAAACCTAAACTTTAGGAACGGGATTAATTTTTTTTTTCAAAATTTTCTTGAAAAATACATTTTTAACTTCAAAATTTTTACTTAAATAATTGAAATATGTTTAAAAAAATAGATATTTCTTGGTCAACTTTTTAGATCAATGTAGTAGATTCTCATTTGATCAATATTTTATTTTGGGGAACATTCTTTAAATACAATGTTTGAGAACAGGAATCTAATAATCTGCATTTCAAAATGACTGAAGAAAGATGTGCAACCTGAAAAGAAAATTAATCCACTTTAACAGGAGACACATTAACACAACATATTCATGGTGATTCAGTTTGGTCAGTCTTGAAGACAGGGGTGATTCTAGGATCTGACCTTAAAGGTTCAGTATGTAACTTTTCTAACAACATATATTTTTTAACATATTTCTTCACTCTGTCACTACTTCCTGACATACTGATTTTAGAAAAGGTAATCTCTGAAAAAACTATTGTCCCCTTGCTTCTCTAAAAGCATTTCTAAAAAGCCACAGTGACCCACCGTTAACCAGCCAATAAAAACAGAGTTTGTAACCAGCCAATAAAAACAGAGCTTGAATTTGAATCAGCCAATAAAAACAGAGCTTGAATTTGAATTTCAGCAGAGCTAGGGCAAGAGCAAGCCTCAGAGCCATATATGGCTCTGAGGGGGAGGGACCAGAAACGTGTCTCTGTTCAAGATTTTCCTAAGTTCCAGCGTGTTCCCAGAAATGTTTGAGTAAAGTAGATGCCATTTCCTGCATTCTGATGTATTTTTAACAGGTTGTTTATCATCTATGTTTACCAATGTAAGTAAACACTCGATTCAATAACTATTTTAGAGTTAATGGCACAACAAAATCGTTTTAGTGTTAAATGATCATCAAAGACTAAATTAATGCGACCAGAAGTTGCAACATACTGTATATCTGCATACAAAATATACAAAACAAAGCAAAATGCGCTTTAAGCATTAACCTTTAACCTTTAATTTAACAATTAAGCATACAATGTTCAGGCTACTGTTTAAGACACCATATTATAGTACATAATTATTGGTTAGTGTATATCTTTGATCAGGGCTATTCAACAAAACTGCTCAGGGGGCCACAGTTTCTGAAAGTCAACAGTTCAGGGACCAGACATCCACCGAATAAAATCATTATGTAAATAAACTAAAGTTTACAATGATCTGTTACCTTTCAAATGTGTTTATTTTATTGCATTGAATCATAAATGTGATAAACAGAACTACCACAATTATTATTTTTAAACCTGTTAACAAGCACGGGCCCGCCAGCGGGCCCGCGTGACACAAATTTGCATACTGTACTTCGTCATTTCCCAAATATGGAAGTTTTGTAAATTCAGGCATCTTAGAACTCTTTTATAAGGTCTCTGCTTTTGATTGACACCAATTTTGACCAACTGAGTGAAACTTTTCAGTCGTTAGAGCCAATCAAATCCACCGACAGTGACAACGAAAAAAATCACCCAATGCCTACTTTCCCACGTGGGGCTTTGGCCAATCAAATCAGACGTTGATTCTGACGTGACAGACGTATAGCCAATGAAAATCCCGTAGTGGAGATGTGTGGCATGAGGGGGTGGGAGTTACTGGGAGTTTTAAATTTCACTGCGTAAGTGAATCAGAGTTTGTGCGCAACACGTGCGCCTTTGTGCGTAAAGGGAGAACTTTTATATATTGACTTCTACGATTGCTTTTCCGGACTTTTTTCACTGTGTCGCAATGGCTAAATGCCCTAAAAAATAAAATACACCACAGAAGAGGCTCTGGAACTGGGTTTACAAGGAGGGATTAGTGACCAGGGCATGTCAAAACAACTCCTTGCCTGAGGCATCTTCTCGATGATTCTGATCGAAGCTGCTTTTATCGATGGGGGAGGTCGATGGGGGAGATACATTACTTGAGCAGTAAGTGAAAACTATTTTATACTGCTATTTTATACTGCTATTTTATACTGCTGTTATAGAATAAAGAAGTAAGAGTTTTCGTCCGTCCCGTTTATTTCTGTACAGGTAGTCCCTGACTTACGAGCGCCCTGACATGTATTTCTGTCTTTTGTGTTTGTCTGTCTGTCTTCAACATAATCAATGTTTTTCTTTTTCACTTCAGGCAAACTGGTTCAGACACGGAGTGTCTACCTAGAAGGGATCAAGGAGGACAGAAGGATTCCAGTGATGATACTTCTAGCTGTAGAGACGAAGCTGTGGAGATGTGAAAGAACAGCAGGAGAGGAGAGGAGGCCAAAATGTAAATAGTTTGCAGTGAGTGTGTTTTTTATTGTTTATTTTTTACAATATAATAATAATAATAATAATAATAATTGTCTAATCTTGTCATCTGTGTATGTTTCCCATACACAGACGAAATTCGTCTCTGCATTTAACCCAACCACCTACCAGGTGGTGCAGTGAGCAGCCATAGAAGGCGCTCGGGGAGCTGGAGAAATAGGTGTGCACTCATAGACACCCCAAGATGTGTAGTGGCCGGGACGCGAACCCGCGTCCTTCGGGTCCCAAGTCAAACGCCCTAACCACTACACCATCTTGGCTCCTTGGCTCCAATATATAAATATTTGTTTACAAAAAGTACTTTTTGAGGAGCCCTTTTTATGCACACTAACAAAAAGAACATTTTACTCTGTTTTTCATCTTTTACAGTTATTTCAATCAGTTTGAGAGCAAATATAGGAATGGAACAGGGTTCCCCTTGATGTAAGCTTTCAATAGAGCACTCACTGAAGTCTATATGTTGAAGTATATAGAAGTTCCAGACTTTTGAAGTTGGTGTTACCCATTTGGCACAGTTTGGATAGCTTTGAGGTCCGCCTGAACATTCACATATAAAAACAGGCACAAAATTCTCAATTTTTATGCTATTGACTTCAAATTTGAACCTGTCATAGTAAAGACTTCACTCTTTAGGCTCATGTCAATTTCCAGTCCATATCTTCTTGTGTCAGTCTGTAGGTGCTTGACAAATATAAACATTTTCAGGTGAGGCAAAAAAAAATGCTTGATATCTGTGTGTTCTCACTTAAATAAATACAAAATAATAACAGATAAAACAAAATTGACTGCTGAAACAAAAAATTCAAAGTGTTATCTTTACAAAGACACTAAGCTTTTCCTTGTACTCCAAAGGGTTCAAGAACAGCTTCTAATTTAATTTGGGTATGTGTTTTTAGGCATTTTTTGCATTTTTGAGGTTATTGTTAAAAAAAAATAAAAAAAATAAAGTAGCTAAAATTACTGATGGGTTTTCAAACCAAACCTTGCAGCAACATATCTACTAAATGGATCACACAAGAAACAAGTGTTAGTATTTCATTTAGAACTTTACAAAGTGGGACTGCCTCCTAAAACAGCCGGAGAACAAGTCCACCTTGCAAATGGCCACCTCAGCCTTTTATTCACTTGGTGGGTTGGCAGTTTACAAGGAAAACAGGTTCAGACAGTTTTCACACAATAGCTCTAGTCAGTTTTGGCCAAGTCAGGAACAACAAGTTTTGAAACAACATAAAACATTCTTGTGGTGCTTTTGAAACAAAGGAAACATTATTTTGGTGTTTTTGTTTTCAGTAAACAAGTATTGTGTAAGATAAATATTTCTCAGGGAGTGAACAGATACTTGTTTCATGTTATAAGTTTTTAGATTATAAGTTTTTAGATGATAAACATTAAAATACCCTAAACCCTGCCCTATTTTATCATTTAAAACTGTTTAACATTATGCAGATGATTGGCCCGAAAAAAACCTCTGGGTCTAAATTTAGTAGGAAAAACGCAACCAATGCAAATGTGCCCTCACCACTTTGCAGCCTTTACAACAAATCAGGCTCATCTGAAAAAAAAGTTTTGTGGGCAGTAGAGTAAAATAATTTAAAACTTAAAGAGATTTTAGAATAATTTTGAAAACTATAATTTAAACACTTAAAGAAGTTTTAAACTAATTTAAACACTCAAAATTTTTCTAAAAAAAATAATTCAAAGAACTTAAAGAAGTTTAAACTGAAATAGTTAAAAAAAACTTAAAGAAGTTTAAATTAATTAAATTAATTAAAAACCTAAAGAAATTTAAACTAAAAATAATTAAAAACCTAAAGAAGTCTAAATTAAAATAGTTTAAAAACAAAGAAGTTTAAACTAAAAAATGAAAACTTAAAGAAATTTAAGCTAATTATTTAAAAACTTAAAGAAGTTTAAACTGAAAATAAAAGAATTTAAAAAGAGAAAGGTAACTTCTTTTACAAAAAAAAAAACTTTTCAAAACTTGAGAAAACAACTCTTAAAGTGTGGGAAATCAATCATTGAAACATACAGCAAAGAAAAAGCTCTTTTTATGAGCTGGGTCTTTTTTACAGACCAAAAACAGAATGCATAATAACTAAAAAAAATGCAAAAGAGAGAGTGGCATTTCTTCAAAAGGTCTAAAACCAGCTAACAGATCATAGTGCCGGCTATTAAAAATGCTTTCAGTACTAAAAATCGCTCTACATTTTCTTTCGGCAAGTTGGCATAATCAGGACGTCACATTTGATGCAGAGAAGCATGCTTGTCGGCAGAAATCCTGCTGCCCCATCTTAGTCTGGCTCTGTGTCACACTGACCTGTCACCCAGACAGGAATCATCCTGCCCCGAGATGGTCTTTAGCCAGCGCTCCGACTCCCAGTGCTTCCAGCAGGGGTCCCCGACAAAACCAATCACCTGGGTGGGGCCAAATTCCCTTAGCATGCTCATCACACCTGGAAGTTCTTCCTGTGGTGTTGACCTGGGCAGAATCAAAAATTAGTACAAATACACAATAATGTTTACATATTTTTAATTCCCACACCATTAGTACAATGTTAGTATTAGTATTAGTTTAGACGAATCACCTCAACAATGGTCATGAGCTTTGGGTTGTGACCGAAAGAACGAGATCTTGGATACAAGCGGCTGAAATGAGTTTTCTCCGCAGGGTGTCTGGACTCTCCCTTAGAGATAGGGTGAGAAGCTCAGTCATCCGGGAGGGACTCGGAGTAGAGCCGCTGCTTCTCCACATCGAGAGGAGCCAGTTGAGGTGGCTCGGGCATCTGGTTAGGATGCCTCCTGGACGCCTCCCTGGTGAGGTGTTCCGGGCATGTCCCACCGGGAGGAGACCCAGAGGAAGACCCAGGACACGCTGGAGGGACTATGTTTCTCGGCTGGCCTGGGAACGCCTTGGGATTCCCCCAGAGGAGCTGCTCCAAGTGGCTGGGGAGAGGGAAGTCTGGGCCTCCCTACTTAGGCTGCTACCCCCGCGACCCGACCCCGGATAAGCGGACGAAAATGGATGGATGGATGGATGGACCTCAACAATAGAAAACTTTTCATCAAAAAACATGCCATTACTCAGTTTAGTTTCTGCGTTCAAACAGGATCCTCAGGAATCTTGGCATAGACAATTAATTATTATTATTAATTCTGCTTACCTCATGGAGTTTGTAGAAGGAACTTCATTAATGCATGTGCAAAATATATAATTCATGTGATCACCTAATCCACAATAGTACAACATAACATTAAAATGTTTCCAAGTCAAGTCAGATGTATTAAAAAATACAAAACTACCAACATCTCCAATCAAACCCTGATCAAATCCACCTCAGGGTATCACGATTCGGTTCCGGTGAGCAAGCAAACCCAGAATGCAGGCAGAACAGGAATCGGAGACGGAGAGTGTAAAATAATAAACACTTTAATAATGAAAACAAAAGGTTGACAGTGCAGCAGCTACTTACAAAATGATGAGGAAATGTTTCATGGCTCCACCAGACATTAGGGAGAAAATGACTATGACCCGACAAATGCAAATACCTTAATCCACACTTAAATACAGACCAAAGTAATCAACTAAACACTGAACACCTGTGGGATATCTGACAGAGGAGGAGGTGCAGGGATGAGAAGGAGCCAACAGAGGGAGAGTGAGTAACAATATGAAAAAACTTGACAGGAGCAGAGCCTGTCATAACCCTCCCCCCCCAAGGGTGGCACCCGACACCCCCAAGACGGACCTCCCACACAGCAAGGGCGGGCGGAGGGAGGCAACAGGCAGGACGGCGGGCCAACACCATCAGCCAGATCCGGAGGACGTCCAGGAGGTCGCCCATCACCAAAAGAGGAGGAAACCCCAGTCTCAGGGAGGCCTCCAGGAGATGCGGAGGGCCGAGGAGCCACTGTAGACACAAGGACCTCTGCCGGAGCGGGGACCCCCGAAGAGTCGAGGACCTCTGCAGTGGAGCCCCCCGGCAAAACGAGGACTTCCAGCAGAGCGAGGACCTCCGGTGGTGTGAGGACATCATGAGTGAAGACCATCAGAGGAGTGGAGACCACCGGTGAGACGAGGACCCCTAGTCGGGCGAGGACCTCGGATGGAGGAGCAAGGCCCACTGACGGAGGAATGAGGACCTATGAGACGAAGATCCCCGGTGGAACGAAGACCTTCGATGAAACGAGGCCCTCTAGAGAAGCGAAGACCCTCGACGAAAAGACCTTTGAGACATCGTCGGACGCCAAGACGGGTGATGAGACGTCGTTGGGCGCCGAGAAGTCGATGTTGGGCGCCGAGACGGGCGATAAGACGTTGTTGGAACCCTCTGAGATGTAGTTGGGGTCCTCTTCGTCGGGACCCTCAGAGACGTTGTTGGGACCCTCCTCGTTGGAGTCCTCTGATACGTCGTTGGGACCCTCCTCGTTGGGGCCCTCTGAGATGTTGTTGGGACCCTCCTTGTTCGCACCCTCAGAGACGTCGTTGGGACCCTCCTCGTTGGGACCCTCCTCGTTGGGACCCTCCTCGTTGGGACCCTCCTCGTTGGGA
>JBBPBX010059114.1:0-21878 GCA_038048925.1 Garcialebias charrua | reverse complement strand
ATAAATATATATATATCCTCCTAAGACCGAGCTCTTGCAAGACATGCATTATTAATTTCTCTTTGCTAACTGGGCTGATTAGGACCTAATTATTGCAAAACCAAAGAATTATCTTTTTACTCAATGTAGTTTCTGAGAAAAATGAGGTCCACATATGAGGGCATTCGTTTTAAATGTCTATAGAACACAGTAAAATGACAATTGAATAATGATATGCAAAACTCTTTATTTGGTACCTGCACACACCAGCATGTTTCCGGAGTTCCAAAACACCCTGTGGACCCCATGCCCACCCTGTTGCCTGCCTCCCGGGCTCCGTCCGCGCGACCCTCCACGGCGCACGCTCCCCCCTCCGGGGGGGACGGGCGACGCTGGGCCGCGCGGGCGTTGTCCGTCTCGTTGGGTTCCGTCGGCGCGAGTCCCTCCACGGCGCACGCTCCCCCCTGCGGGGGGGACGGGCGACGCTGGGCCGCGACGGCAGGGCCGGTGCGTATGCTACCCCGACGTGACCCTCTGGGCCATGGCGGGATGCCGTCGCATTGTTCCGTCGCAGCGACCCTCCGCGGCGCTGGGCCGCTGCGGCGGGGCCAACACCTCGTTGGGTTCCATCGGCGCGAGTCCCTCCACGGCGCACGCTCCCCCCTCCGGGGGGGACGGGCGACGCTGGGCCGCGACGGTGGGGCCGGTGCGTATGCTACCCCGACGTGACCCTCTTGGCCACGGCGGGATGCCGTCGCATTGTTCCGTCGCAGCGACCCTCCATGGCGCACGGCCCCTCCGGGGGACGGGCGGCGCTGGGCCGCTGCGGCGGGGCCAACACCTCGTTGGGTTCCGTCGGCGTGAGTCCCTCCACGGCGCACGCTCCCCCCTCCGGGGGGGACGGGCGACGCTGGGCCGCGACGGCGGGGCCGGTGCGTATGCTACCCCGACGTGACCCTCTGGGCCACGGCGGGATGCCGTCGCATTGTTCCGTCGACGTGACCCTCCACGGCGCACGGCCCCTCCGGGGGACGGGCGACGCTGGGCCACGGCGGCGGGGCCAACACCTCGTTGCCAACGTCTCGTTGGGTTCCGTCGGCGCGAGTCCCTCCACGGCGCACGCTCCCCCCTCCGGGGGGGACGGGCGACGCTGGGCCGCGACGGCGGGGCCGGTGCGTAAGCATGTCGACGTGACCCTCCACGGCGCACGGCCCCTCCGGGGGACGGGCGACGCTGGGCCACGGCGTCTGCTGGCTGAAAGGAATGGGTAAGGGGGTCGAGAGTATCCCCCGCCCTCCGGGGCGGGGTTCTCCCCCCTTGTGCATTGCTGGCGACCACCGGGCACACGCGTGTCGACGTGACCCTCCATAGCGCACGGCCCCTCCGGGGGACGGGCGACGCTGGGCCTCGGCGGCCTGCCGTCGCGTTGTTCCGTCGACGTGACCCTCCCCGGCGCACGGCCCCTCCGGGGGACGGGCAATGCTGGGCCACGGCGGCCTGCCCTCGCATTGTTCCGTCGCACCCCATTCCACCCTGTGGAATGGGGTCTTCACACCCACTACTGTCCTCCTCACTGCTACTTGGCTGTTGTTGTGGGGGTTCATAATCAGCATCCCCCACAGGATCATCTGTGTCTGACAAATCTTCCACCTCTGAATTGTCTCCACCAATTAACCCCAGTAACTCCATTACTTTTGACAGAGAATAACGCTCTGGAAAAAAAATGTCATGAGAAAAATCAAATATAAATCTTTGTAGATTTATAAGTAAAACATGCTACATCTGCTAGTAAAAAGTACTAAAATCATCACAAAATACAATTTCTTTCTCAAATTTTGTTGCTAGCATTTATGTTAGCATAAAAATATTTTCTACAAAACCAATTCCCACAGTCCACATTTGTGGACATGGTCAACAAAATTAACAACACTAAGTCCCTCTGTCCACATATGTGTACATCATGTTTAGCGACATGCTAAATCCCTGCAGTTGCTAACTTTTGTAAAATTTAAACACAATAACAAACACTGAACACTTTTATAAATATTTGAACAAAAATCCACCATGAAACTTTATTCAATTTTTACCTGGCCGAGGTTTGGATTGGGAGCTGCCATGTGAACTTGTGGGTGGTTTTCCGGCAAGATGGCGATGTGGGCACACGTGCTGTTTTGAGCTCCACTCGTGCAGCCCCGAACTTACTACAAAACTGGCCCTTTTTGAACACTGCTGAACACTGCTTCATCTCCAAGGTAGATCAGAACATCACCTTTAAAAATTAAGAGCCTCATGAAAAGATGTCTGCCGTGAACGAGAAAGACTTCCCTCGTTTAAAACAAGCTAACGCTAATGCTAAGTTAGCTAACGCTAATGCTAAGCTTATGCATACCTATGCTGCTGCTGCCTCCAGCGCGGAAACTCCGATGGAGACGTCAAAAAGTGCCTCTGGTACAAGAAGACACCTGGATGCATCTCCAAGTAAGCCCCCACCAGCCAAAAAGCAAGCAACAGTGGATGAAAGCTCTTTAGCTGCTCTCATTACAGCCATTAAAAGTCTGGAGAACAGATTTGATGACTTTGGTAGACAGCTGAAAGAAAATTCAGAAATGGTCGCTCGTATTACACTCCAAGTGGACCAGAATACGCTCGACATAACCAAATGTAAATCTGCTGTAGAAAATCTTGAAGAAAAGCTTGCTTCAGTGGAAAAAGAAAACACAGCTCTGAAGGAGAGACTTCTGGAAGCTGACAGAGACAAGCGCAGATGGAACCTGAAGCTGTCGGGGCTCAAAGAGCAAGATGGAGAAAATGTCAGAGAAAAGGCAGAGCAGCTGCTCTCAAGAATCTTACCGCAGTGGGCAGACCAGGTGGAAGATGTGATCGACACGATTCACCGAGTGGGAAGAAAAGATGCAGGTCGACCTCGTCAGGTCATCATACAGTTCACCAGGAGGCGCCATCGTGACACGGTTTGGAAGGTGACGAAGGATTCAACGGTGTGTAAAGAGCAAGGCCTTCGTTTTGCTCAAGATTTCATAAAAGAAGACCGGCTGGCAAGAGAAGAACTGTGGCCTAAAATTACAAAAGCCAGATCTCAGGGCAAGGTGGCTTTTTACAGAGGTCATGTTGCAGTAATCGACGGCAAGGTGATCAAAGCCTCGTCTCCTTTCTGAATACAGTTTACACATTATTCTCAATTAAGCGTTTTTCAGAACAGTTCTTCTTACATGCACTCCTGTGTTCCTTATTGTTCTCACCTGAATGAAAAAGGAGTGAAGTTGGTTTAAATTCAGAGTTTTTTTTTTGCAGATGCAAGAGTGTTCTTTCTCTTATGAATGTTCTAACAAAAAAGGGCAATATTTGACTTTAGGGGCTTGCCTTAAGTTAATTCTACTCTAACTAATCCTCAAATTTTAAGGTTTGTATAGTTATTCTTTTTATTTTTTTATTTTATGTCTTTAAAAACCAATCTTAAGTTTATGTCTTTAAATGTAAGGGGCCTCAGAGAGATTGTCAAAAGAAAGGCGATATTTCTGTACTGTAAAAACAAGAACCCACACTGTATTCTTCTTCAAGAAACTCATTCTACTGACTCCGATGAAAAATTTTGGTCAAACCAATGGGGAGAAAAAATTATTTATTCACATGGCACATCCAAGTCAGCTGGTGTGGCTATATTAATGAATAACTTCCCAGGGAAAATAATATTTACAAAAAATGATAGTGATGGTCATTGGTCTCTCTCCATATTACACATCGAGGATGCACTAATAATCCTAGGTAACATTTATGGCTACTGCAACACTTCAAAAAATAAGGAGCTTCTTACAACTATTGAAGTTAATGTTAAACAACTTAAACAAAGATTCCCAACAAACTTTGTATTATTAGGCGGGGACTGGAATATGGTTATGAATGAAAGTTTTGACAGACACCCAAACAAATATGAAAACTCCCGTCCAAACCACATTATGTCTGATTTCTGTAACAACTTAGGACTTATTGACTTATGGAGAGAGAAACATGATAACCAAAAGCAATTTTCTTGGTTCAGACCAGATGCTTCAAGCAGATCTAGAATTGATTTCTGGTTAGGTACGGATGATATCCTCAAACTAACATCAGATTGTGACATGTCTAAAACTCCCCTTACAGATCATTGCAGCATCAATCTACTAATTACTCCTGTTCCTGATACTTTAAGACATGCAGGATACTGGAAATTCAACGCAGATCTCTTAAAAAATGATCTCTATTGTAAAGAAATCAAAGAACTAGTAAAAAAGACATTTCTAGATGAATCAATAATAACCTACACCTCAAAATGGGAATACCTAAAATATAAGATACGGCTTCATTCTATTTCCTTTAGCAAAAAAATAAAAAAAAATAATGACCTGGTAGAAACAAAATTAGTTAAGGATTTAAACTCATTATGTGTTAAACAGACACTAAATGATGCAGACAAAAATAACCTTTTGACCTTACAATCTAAACTAGACGCCATCTATGAAAGAAAGGCCCGGGGTGCTTTTATCCGATCCAGAGCTAAATGGATTGAAGAAGGAGAAAAAAACAGTGCTTACTTCTGTAGACTAGAAAAGAGGAGGCAAACTAAAAAACACATTCAATCACTCCTTATTAACAATGAGGAGTGTACAGACCAAACTTTAATAGCAAAAGAAATTAGCAACTTTTATCAAAAGCTTTACAGCTCCTCTTTTTCATCTCAAGATAGCGACCTCCTGTTAGACCAAGTGAAACAATTCATCCCTCAGATCTCTGTGGATTTCAAAGAAAACTGTGACAAAAATATTAATATAGAAGAGCTAGACCGTACTATCATGTGTTTGAAACTTGATAAATCCCCCGGCCCTGATGGCCTTACTGCTAATTTCTATAGACATTTTTGGGACTGTCTCAGAGAATTTATATTCCAGGTCTTTCAAGAGACCATAGATAATAACTCTCTTCCACACAGCATGAAGCAGGGAATTATCACACTTATTCCAAAACCAGAAAAAGACAGAAAAGTTCTAGACAACTACCGCCCAATCACCCTCTTAAACTGTGACTACAAATTATTAACATATATATACACAAATAGATTGAAAACTGGTCTTAAGGATGTGATTTCTGAAACCCAAACAGGTTTTATGTCTAAAAGATCAATTCACGACAATATTAGACTCGTCCAAGATTTACTCGAATACAATGATCTGATTGAGGACAAAGGCTTCATTCTTTTCTTAGACTTCTACAAAGCCTTTGACATGCTGGAGCATCAGTTTCTATTCAGAGTCTTACACTTATTTGGCTTTGGGTCAAATTTTTGTAAAATCATTGAAAGCTTTTATAATGACACTACAAGCTCGGTTGCTCTTCAACATGGCACCTCTCCTCGTTTTACCATTAATAGAGGAGTAAAACAGGGCTGCAATATTTCTCCATTCCTCTTCATCCTGGCTGTTGAAGTGTTGGCTATCTTCATAAAAAACTCAAACATTCCAAAATTGAACATTTTTGATGACCAAATTATAATCAGCCAACTAGCTGACGACACCACAATCTTTTTGAAGAATCTAGATCAAACTCCTAAAGTCATTGAATTAATTAATACATTTTCAAAAGCATCAGGTCTAACTTTGAATCTACAGAAATGTGAACTGATGGCGATTCATAACACTAATCTAACAGAAGCATATGGTATTCCCATTAAATCCTCAGTGAAATATCTTGGAATGGTAATAACTAAAGATACTAAACTCAGTGATACTCTTAACATAGAGAATAAAATCCAGAACTGCAAATCTCAGTTAAACGGATGGAATCAAAGAGATCTAACGCTATTCGGGAGAACCTACCTAACTAAAATGGAATCACTGTCTCGTTGTATTTATCCGGCTTATTCGATGGCCATACCTAATAAATATATTAAAGCCATAAATCAACTAAACTTCAACTTCATCTGGAAAAATCGAGTCCACTACTTAAAAAAAGCAAACATGGTAAAAGATTTTAAAGATGGTGGTTTTCAAACAATTGACTTTGAATGCTTAAATGCTGTCTTAAAAATAAACTGGCTGAAATCTTTTTTAATGAATGGAAATAGTATTTGGTATTGTCTTCCCAAAGGTTTGTTTAAAAAACTTGGTGGTATAGATTTTGTTCTCAAATGTGACTTTAATGTTGTTAAACTCCCTGTGAAGCTAGCTGACTTTCACAAGCAGGTGTTGTTATGTTGGAAACTCATGTACTCACACAATTTTACTCCCCACCAAACTCCGATCTGGAATAATAGATATGTACTACACAGAAGTAAATCTCTGTATTTGGATCACTGGATGGAAAAAGGTATTTGGTCCATAAAACATCTTCTAAAGGACAATGGAAGCTGGTTGTCTTATGAAGATTTCTGTGCACTATATAATTTGAACTGCTCACTCTCTCAGTTTAACACAGTTATAAACTCTATCCCTACTGCAGTCAAATGTATGGTCCAAAATATAAGCACTGAAACAGCTAACCTCCACTTACCTACACCTCAAATAAATGGAGTTAACCTTTTGGATAAAAGTAACTCTAACAAAAGGTTACGTCGACATCTAAACGACATTATATTTCCTGTACGTCCAAACAGAAACTCCATCCTGAGTTTGTTTTCTGACTCTGAAGTCAATAAGTGGAGAACTGCTTACCTTAAATACCCCTTAAGTCCTAAAGCTAAAGAAATACATTTTAAAATTCTCAATAACATTTTTCCATCCAGAGAACTATTAAGACAAAGATTTAATTTCGATGCTAACAACTGTACTTTTTGTGACAATGATATTGAAACAACAGACCATCTCTTCTTCTACTGTGTACATACTGAAACTTTCTGGAAAAACTTTCAGGCCTGGTTCTCAACTAAACATCTCCTTCCCCATCCTCTAAAAAGAGAGGATGTAATATTTGGAACCACCCTCAGAGACAGAAGAGCTGACCTCATACTGAACAACCTGCTGATCCTTGCTAAATACTTCATCCATTCCTGTAAATGGGGAAACAGAAAACCTGACTTTTCAACCTTTCAACGCCAGCTGATGGACAACCACCTAAAAACATTAAAACTGATGAAAAGCAAGATGAGTTTACAGCTTCTCAATGCTTATGAAGAACTGAACTTTATTTAATAATTAGAGCCCCTTGTGTATGTTTTTATTTATTTTTATTTATTTATTGTCTTTTCTTTCTTAAACATGTCATGTTATTTTCTCTCAATTTTTCTTGTGTGCCTCATACTTGCAAAAAATTATTTCTGTTGTACATGCCACATGTTTTGTAAATTTTGCTCAAACTTTAATAAAAAAAAAAACTTGTGGGTGTGTCGTCAGCCATCTTGGAACTAACCTGTAATGTGCTATGCACTTCTAAACCACTAAGTGGCAGTACAATGACCTCATATGAGGACACCAGGCCATGTGTAGAGCAATATTTAGTAATTTTTTTTTTAGTAATGTTTAGACAGCCCAAAATGTGATGTCCACACATGTGGATGACAGGTCCTAGGAGGATATATATATAATATATATATATATATATATATATATGTTGGGCTTTTATTTTTTTCTTTTCATGACGGAAATGGGTTTATCGTTGCGCATCTATTCTAAAGTTTACGGTAAACCGGAGACAAACAAGTCCCGGCTCGCAACAGTGACGTCAGCGCGTCGCGGAGCAGGAGCCACGCACGGCGATTGGGTGAGTCCGGAGCCGAAGTGTTTCAAGTAAAAAATAAAAAAAAATAGTAAAAAAAAGACTAGACGAGGACAACAAGGACCGCATGTAGCCAGCCGAACTCGCAGTCGAACTTTTCGGCCTGGTGTTATAGAGACTTCGGGTAAGAAAGACCCACATTTAGGAGCATTTTGAATCCGCTTCCGCCCTGCGAGAAGTTTCTTTTGTCCTCCGACAACAACAACAAACAAGGAGACAGGAACCGAGTGGCGCCGACAGGAGGACGCGGTTCGTCGGCTCGTTTTTACCCACAGCGTGCTTAAAAACGTGAAACATGAAACTGTCTCTGTAAAGAAAGTGGGTTATGTGGTTTTGAGTGCTACCTTTGGACCGGCTGAGCGAACCTGATAGGCTGGATTATTTAACACAGGTGGTTTCATCACTGAGCAATGTTAATGACTTCTGGTATGGAAGTCTGAAAGTGCCAGAATTAAACAANTATATACTATTATATATTATATATATATACTATTACAGGTAGTCCCCGACTTACGAGCGAGTTCCGTTACAACGAGGTGCTCGTAAGACGAAAATTCGTAAGTTGGAACACGAAGCACATGTTCTCGTAAGTCCGGATTTTCGCTCGTAAGTTGGAACGGTTTTGCTAGCGCGACTACAAACACTCGTTTTTCATCGAAAAACTGCTTATGAGTGCATAAAAATGATCGGAAACGTGTGTCCACATGTTTAGCTAACGAACTGTGGTGAAAAAACACAGAAAAACTCGGTATTTTTTGCGTTTTTTCCAAAAATTCGCCAGCTCGTAAGTCCGGAACCTCGTATGTAAGAGCGCTCGTAAATCGGGGACTACCTGTATATATATATATTACACTAAAATGTGCAGATCGATTGGGAATAATGTGTGGCGATGATTGGTTTTGGTTCACTTAGATGTGGGCAACATATGGCTGGAGGCCTTCGACAATGTCCATCTGGCCCTCAGTGTCTTTAATGGGAAAGAAAACAACTTTTTAATAAGTTGCTGAAAACTTGCATTTTATTAACGAAAGTAATGGATTTTTGGCCGATATCCGATATGTTAAAACTTGTTTGGCCGATAACCAATACCGATATTTTACATAGCCCTTTTATTTAGACTTATTTGCTACAAAAATTGTGTAACAGCTTTAAGAGTTGGTGACAAATATTCAGTAACAGCCATATGATATGCATAGACCTTTAACTTGTATTAATTGAAAAGTGTTAAATGTTATTTATTAGCATTAGTCAGTTGCGATGCCGTCTCACTTGTGGAGGCTTGTTCCAGGTTCCTAGCTGCAGTGTGGGATCCTCTGCACTTTTGTGCATGAAGGACAACTTTTTATATTCAAAGTTTTTGTCTATCCATTGTGCCGTAAGACTATTCATGCTAACGGGGCTAACACTTGACGTCCAGATGTCTGTGGTAAAACTCACCCAAGTGCTAACAGCTGTTAGCTTCTCAATAATGTTGGAAATGACGGCTTGCAACTCGGGTAAGGTTACGTCAGAAAAATATCTCAGACTGAGGACGATGTAGCGATATTGAAGTTTAACGCTAATATCCGCCAATACGATACCATGCCGAAAATATCGTGCATCCCTATTAGGGCTGTGTAATAATATCGATTTTGCAATATATATCAACTTTTTTCTTTCCTAGAAAAAAATTGATATTCATTCGCAAGTATCGTAACATCCAACTGTCACCCTGCTCACTCACTGCTTGCTTTGCCAGGAGAGTGATTAGGTCATCCAGCCACTAGTGTCGCTGTAGAGCATTTATACCAAGTTACCCGCCTAGTAGATACTTGATTTAAAGCTACAGTTTTTACTGTTTCAATTAAAAGAAACATGTTTTCTCACCACTTCTTTGATTCATTTTGTCCAGCTGTCAACTTTAAGTCTGTGTCCATGTCTAACCAGAGCCAGGTATTGTGTAGTAAGTTGGTGCTTTTAATCAGTTTTCAGTTAAATTAATTCAATCCAAGTCTATAACAGTCACAACATGTCACCAAAATCACTCTGTCCCTCTCTAAAATCTTTCAGAAAATAGCAAAAGTGTATTGAATTGTATAGTTTGCTGAATATCGCAATATATATCGTATTGTGAGCAGAATATCGTGTATCGTATCGTGAGATTATTGTATCACTACAGCCCTAATACCTATAAGATATGTCTAAACATCTAGAGGAAATGCATCAAAAACCTTTAGATTAAGATAAGAACTTTTATTTTTAATGGTGTTTTCAGAGCTAGACTGAACCTTACGACACAAAAAGCAAAGACATAACGCTATTTATTGTTTGCATAATTAAGATAACAAATATGTTGTCACAATATTCTTAAAGACATATTTTTGTCAAGCATGCTAACTATGCTACAAGAAAAAGCCTGGATTATAGATTATCAGTCTTAAAAACATATATTTTCCAGTTTTTTTATGTTGCTTTAAATATCTTGATTTGGCCTTCTGGGGGGAAAAAAAAATTGCCCGTCCCTGCTTTAGATGAAAATTTGTAGTAAAATAACGATCAAGGGGATTTTGGTGGAACAAGTGAGACAAATTAACCCTTTTCGGAGTGCCACAGGTCAGAGATAGTTCACAGTAGAAATCTTGTTTGAAGTTTAAACGGGTTACAGAAAGTTATACTTTAAATCTATGAACTGGCATTTTGGTATGTTGTACGGTTTTTAACAAAATCAGTTTAAGTTTAATTATTTTTGCTTCAGAATGCACAACTGACCGTTGATGATGTCACATTAACTTTTAAATTGTCTAAAATTGTAAGCTTATTTTTGTCAAACAAACCCTTTTTTCTCCCACAACTCGTTAAGCTGAATGTTCAACATCAAACTTGAGTGTTTTTGTCCTTTTTCACCCTGTATGTCTCACACAGCTGTAGGATTTACGGTTTTTACCTCGAGAATCTCTCCACAATGCAGACAACACGTGCCCAAACTTCCACAGACTCCAGTTATAGTTTAGATCTAAATCTCTCGTGATCGGAGTCTTCTTCTTCTAAAATGATTTTAACGCTCTGACGTGTGGTTTTTGCACAGCGACGGTGTGTTTGAGGCTTTTCAGTCTGTTTCTGTACGTCTCCAGATGTGACGATGGCTGCAAACTTCACCATTTCAGACAGCGATTCGGATGAGGTGGAGGAAGGAGAAAACAAACGGCCGTCAGAGGGACAGGAGAACGTTCGTCATCACCTCAACATACCCGAGCTCAGACTGTCAGGTAGGTAAACAAACAAACAAAGGATCGTGGGAAAGAAACAGGTCCATTTCTCGTGTAGGGAAGGCACAGGTTTACCGTCTTCCATTTAGTGGAAGTTCTGCTTGTGGACATTTTAACAGAGCTGCAGAAGTTCTGCAGCCATCAGTGCTACACTTTCGCGTTTCCTACTTCTTCAAGTCAAAATGGCTGTCGTAAATTAGGCCTGTTCTTCTTTCTGCTGTTCCCTCTTGTAAAGATATTGGGGGGGGTCAGTATTAAACTGACACCCTTTACCTTAATTATTTACTTAGGCCCTGTACACACGTAGCCGTTTATCAGTAAAACCGAACAGTTTAGCATGCGGTTTAGCCTTTCATCCACAAGTGAACGCCGGGTGATGTAACTATAAACGAATAATAACAAAACTCCGGCCAAAGTGAAGATTTGAGAACTCTCCGCTTTCGCGTCTGCGTGTGTACTTTCAGAACGGACGTTTCAGCTCCAGCTGGAGCTGAAAGTCCGGTTCTGCCGGTTCTCCAGCTGGAGCTGACGTCACATGCTCGGAGAAAAAAAAGCACTAAAAAGTCAACATACCTGCTCTGACATGATTCCCAGTCGACATTTTCCTGCATTTTATTAACTTTGTACTCCAACACGGTATTTTAGTAGTTCAACCTTGCAGTCTGTCCACCCAAAGAAAGGAAAATAAATAACAGGAAGTCGCGGCTGAGTTCAAGGGTTGTGACTGCACTACACTGCTACTACACTGCCACCTATGGGTTCAGCATATTCATTACACGCTCTGTAGTGAAATAAACGGCACATGTAGACGAACATCCAAACATGTATGGACAGAGAAATTTTTTGTGTGCAAATATTCGTTTTTCAAACACCAGGCTACGTGTGTACAGGGCCTTAATCAGATTGAATAGTATTTCACGGATTCTTTTCTTTTTCAGTTTACCCAATATTTCTGTGATCATTTCTAATGGACAAATAAACCATAAAGCCATTAAGTGACAATGAGATGTTGATTTTAGTCGGTATGCCAAAAGACACTACCTTTTATTTAAAATAAATCAACTAAAATTAACACCCATTACACTTGATTGACGGATTTCACTTTCTTGCAATTTAACACGTCAGCACATTTAAATTGCAACAACAGACATAAGTACAGGATGACAAATACTTTTTATCTGTGGCTCTTTATTTTAAAAATGTAGTTACCAGCTTAGAATGAAAGGAGAGGTTTAAGAGGAATAGGGAGAGGTTGGAGAGATTTAAGAGGAAGCTATCTATTTTGAGTTTAACCAGAACTGACACTTCTCCATACGAAAACCAGCTCGACTCCACAGCACGATCCAAAAAACATCAGCAACTCTGTACCTGTTGAACGTTCGTCTCGGTTGGCAGAGTTGTAGAAGCAATCTCAGCTCCACAGGTTCTGGGCCCATGAAGTCCGGGTGTACCTCGGTGTGTTCATGGACTCTACGTGTCGTGACACCTGCCTTCTTCGTCAAAGACAGTGGCATATCCTGGTCAGTTTTCAAAATAAAGCATTCCTCAAGAAAGTTCATTAAGAACTGAAGAGCTTTTGCTCTGTGAACTTCATGGAGTCATCCATGAGTTCCAGCTGATAAGTCAATATTTGGCTCTTGACCAAACCTAATCAGCTAACAAGACAGAGAGCTTTCAGGTCTCGCTGTCTTTTCTAACTCTGAGCCCTTCACGGAAGCAAAACGCTTTTACTAAAGTGCTGAGCTCAGAAAAATTCAGTCTCCTCATTGGTCCGTTTGCCAAGAGAAGGGAGATAGAGACACGTCAAAGAGTTCACTTTAACGTTATCAGGATTCAAGGTTAAAGCCAGAAGCAGAAAGAAATGTTTAGAAAAAAGACAGATACTTAGTCTCCCGTAGTAAAATACTTGGATTAGCGTCTTAACACTTCTAAAACAAATCTGAAAAGCTTCAACTTGACATAAAATTCAACTCTGACCCCATTATATGGTCAAGTAACACAGTAATGCTTCACATTAAAGAATAACACAGCATAATAGCACATATCATGAAAATGACAAAATGTTATTCTTTTGATTACATTAGAATAAAATTGAAGAAGCCAATAGTCTCTTTGTGAGTGACTATGTTCTCAGATTACAACTAATGGAATAAATTGTAGTAAATGTCTGTTTACTGAGAGGGTCAGCAAAGGGCATCATAAGGGACCTCGTCATGTCCACTACACTCTTCAGGGGTCGCCACATTGAGTCATCCTCCTCCATCTCACTCTGTCCTCACTTCAACTACCTCCATGTTCTTTCTAACTGCATTCATTTATCCCCTCTTTGCCTTTTTCCTGATATTTCTAACATCCTTCTACCAATACACTGGAAAAAATGCCCCTCTAAAAATAAGAAAAAAAAAATGTAAAATAAGATTTTTTTGCTTGAAATAAGCAAAAAAATCTGCCAATGGAACAAGTGAAAATTCACTTGACAAGATTCTTAAAATAAGACATTTTGTTCAAGTCAAACAAGATATGCGGAATCTTGAAACTAGCTACAAAAATCTAGTTTTGAGCAATATTTTACTACAATTGTGAGCTTTTCTTGTCTTATAATAAGATTCTGATGCTCAAAAGTAGTACACTGGAGAAAAGTCTACTCTGAAAACAAGTTTAAAACAACTTAAAATTAGTTTTTTTTTGATTGAAATAAGCAAAAAGATCTGGTAACAAGTGAAAACAAGATATGCGGAATCTTGAAACTAGCTACAAAAATCTAGTTTTGAGCAATATTTTACTACAATTGTGAGCTTTTCTTGTCTTATAATAAGATTCTGATGCTCAAAAGTAGTACACTGGAGAAAAGTCTACTCTGAAAACAAGTTTAAAACAACTTAAAATTAGATTTTTTTTTGACTGAAACAAGCAAAAAGATCTTCCAACAAGTGAAAATTGTCTTGACACGATTTCTAAAAATAAGACATTTTATCTTTTTACAAGATAAACAATCTTAAACCTAGCTGCAAAAAATCTCATTCTTAGCAATATTTTACTACAATTGAGCGTGTGATGCTTAAAATTAGTATACATCCCTAAAACTTTTACTCATTTTTAGTTCTACAGATGTTTCAAATGTTTCTCCAACCCGTTATCAAATTTAACCAACAAACGTAATAATACATGTCTTGTCAAAACCTTCAAACATTTTCTGTAATGACAAAAAATGAAAGGTATTCTTTAACTTCAACACATTTATTTTATCACAATGGTTTCAGCAGCAATGCAACAACTACTACTCCCAATTACAACTGTAGTTAACACTTGATTATATATTTTTAAAATAATATAAAACACCTTCAACAAAATAAAAACAATTTTTGCTATGAAAAATGGAGAGTATACTACTGGGCACCATGAAAAACGAGGGAGCCACTACAACTTCAAATGTTTAAACATAAAATGTCTTTGGGAAATGTTGTGATAGGCACATCTCCTACCGTGAGCAGGCAGTTGGACGAACACACAATCAGAATTGGACAGGAGAGGGAGAGTTTTCCTGGGGGCTTTGAGGTCCTGTTTTTCCTGAAACACAAAGACATATTTCTGTTGGCATGATGAATCATATTTTAAGATTGTGGAATATAAGCCAGATAAATAAATAAAATAGAGAACCTGTAAAACTATCATGTTAAATATGACGCGGTTGAAAATTTGGGTGCACTAACTGTGCTGGTGAACCAAAAAAAAGTTTAGAAACACCAGTGCAATCAGTGCAAGAAGTTAGTGTAGAACCATGGGAAAAAATGTATCAATTAAAAAAATGATTTTGAGTAAGATATTTCCAGCAACCTGCAAAGATTTTGTTTCTTTCCACCTTGAAAACTTTAATATCCAAATACTATGTTAGGTTTATTCTTTAAAAAATAATAACACCAATTTCTCATTAACATTCAAATAATAATGCATTATTGTAATTAAAAAGATAAATTAATCTACATTTCTGGAAATGTTTGAATTATCAGAATAATCCAGGTTATCAATATTATACTTTTGATAACAATTTACCTTTGTCCACGAGAGGAAGACCTCGACCTCCAACGCCGCCTCTGAGAAAGGGACTGTCTTGGCCAGGTCTGACTGATCTGTTTAAAGCATGCAACAGCAAAATTGGTACACATCGCATCGTGAGTTAGATGAATTGTTACATCTCTAATTTTGATCATATTTAAATTAAATACCTTTGATCATTAGAAAGAGACTCAGAGGGACTCCTGCTACCATTGCATCCCAAGATTTGAGATTGAGTGCTTGAAGGGATGTCCATCGGGGTTCTTTCTGCATTTTAGAGGGTTTAAACATAAGTGTTAATATGTCAAAAATGTAAATTACTTTACACAAGGTTTCCAAGTACCCCAAGATGATAGTTGTGCAATATTTACCTGACTGTGCATTCATCCTTTTAGGAGGAGTTGGAAGAGCAAAGTCATCTATAATAAAACAGTCAACAGTAAAAAATAAATTAAAATAAAAGTGATTTTACATCTATAGTAAGTAATTAGCCTGTTACTGATATGGTGGTGATTGAAATACTACATAGATTTGTTCTTAAAAAAAGAAATAAAAGTTACATGGATTAGCTTATTATGTGCAGGATGTGGCTTATTTTTATTGTGAAATATGTAACAAAAAGTGTAAGTGACTTAGCTGTGCGTTTGCAGTAAGAACAATTGCATACCTCCAATGATTCTAGAATTGTCAGCCCACCTTGTGTGACATGACCCACCACCAAGGTATAACTATCCTCTTTTGATGTGGTATACCCCCAAATTAATCAGTGGTGAAAATTTTTTTAACATACCCTCACAAGGAAAAACATTTCTAGACTTCTTGGTAGCTTTTTGACCTAAAATAAATAAAAAAATATACATGCTGTAAGACAGTAGTCATATTTTGAACAAACTATACCTGTGAAGGAAATTTTGTGACCGATTGTCAGATGCAGTTTTGTATTTCATACCTTTTGATCATTGCAGCCCTAACGTTAAAACAGAGAATTGGTGTGTCTTATCATACGAGGCCTTTCCGTGTGCATAACAAAGTTGGTTACGTTCTAATGTCTGATGCAAACGGTACCACCTTCAGGTTGATTCATCATTATTGCAGAAGAGGTTTTCTGGGAGTTCTTGAGTTTGCAGCTCTGAGAGAGCCTGGGACAGCTTAGGCTCGGTTTTGTCTTGCTTTTCCGATAAGGCCAAGGTTTTTTACTCTGAGGCCTGATGCTGCCTGGCTTTGGCTCACTGTTTGGCTTTGCAGTTCCACAAATTAATGCAACAATAAACGGCTCTAACTTTTTCACACTGCAGAGAATGGGCAAAATTTGTACATTTGATGATTTAAATAATGGTACACCATCTACATTGAAATTTAGCTGTATCTCATTTTCTGTTGAAAAAAAAATTGGGATAATGTGAGCACATTTTCAGAAGTCCTGTCTCCACACCAAAGTTTTGATACTTTGCATTTCACTTTCTATTTCTCTCCTACATTTTTTTTCTTTTTTCTGTTGTTTGTTGTTTAAGGAAATTCTACCATTGCTGTTCATCATTCTTTAGTTTGTAGCAGGTCGCTTTTGTAAATGAGCCCTCGAGGCTCAATGAGATTTACCTGACTAAATAAAGGTTGAATGAATGAAAAAGTAGAGGAACTGGCCACCACATAGATCTGTGACGTCTATTTCACTGGGATTTCCTAACAGGGAACTGGCATCTTTTGGTAGCCGGTGTCCATGGATGGCTGGGTTAGGTTTGGAGACAACTCACCACTGAAGGCGACTTGGATCGTGTTTTTCCAAATCTGTGGAAAAGAGCAAGGAGAGGAATGTGAAATCTCAACCTTATTTTAAAAGTTTGTGGATGGAAAGTATGTCAATATACCACCAACAGAGACATTGAACATTCTTGTTTAGACAAATACCCATGAAGCAGGTGTGTTTGGGGCCTCTGCACATTCTCCATCAGCAGTAGATTAATACCCCTCTGCTTAGTTCATGTAACATTAACATTTATCTTTGTGTGACCACAGCCAATGCTGACAGATATAAGAGGGGGAAATGTTTTTTTTTAAGCACATGATTAAAAAAAGTCATTAATGATGGGCAGTACATGTATAGGGGATAATTAAGTTTTATCGTTTAATGTTAAACATATTTCTGAGACATTTTAGGCTTAGTGGCTGAAGAGTTATGACACTGTTTTATACACCGTTTACTGATTTTATATGCTCAGGAAATGTTACTGTTTAGTTAGCTTAGGAGCCCATTTTTCATATAATCATAACTTAATCAAGTAGTTTCTCTTCATCCAGTGCAGGTAACATAGTTACTGCCGCTGGTCCACAGACAACAATACATTGTGCTCGATAACCAGAACACATCACACATAATATATATACTATTATGATAGACTACATTATTACTTAAAGGCTAATACACTTAGAGTTCACATCTAGAAAACCGTTTTACTGATTTAAGACTCTGCTCGCACATCCATCTACAGAGATAACGCACACCAGAACACCAGATAACGCACACCAGAACACCATATCTCAGAAGAGAGGCCACTGTATGCATATAAATGTATTTTATGTCTGTACGCTGATTAATCATTATGCCTGTCATAATAAATTCTTTTTTATACAAATACTCTCTCTCTCTCCTTTTGAGCACCTCTCTAAGAGTTTAGGACTCTTCATGGCCTAACAGAGCTCACTGTCCCTCCTCTGGACATGTCCAAACATTCTCAGTCTGGCTTCTCTAACTTTATCTCCCAGTTGCTCAACATGTGCTGTACCTCTGATGATCTCATTCCTTATCTTTTCCATCTTTTCACTCCCAAGGAGAACCTGAACATCTTCATTTCTGCCACTTCCAGTTATGTCTCCCGTCTTTTTGTCCATGTCTCTGTTTCCAGACCATACAAACAACATAGCTGGTCTCACCACTGTCTTTAAACCTTTTTTTTGGGTCTTTGACATCTAAGATTAGAGCCTGACCGATATGGAAATTTTGGCGATCGCCGATACCAATGTTGGGTGGGAAAGGCTAATGCCGATAACTGATATATTGACTCACAATCTTTGAGCTTTGTCCACCCCCAAGAATCTAAGTAAACAACTACAGGTAGTCCTTGACTTATGACGTTGATCCGTTCCTACGCGGCGGCGTAAACCGATTTTCGACGTAAGTCGGAACATACGTACATACTGTACCATATACGCACATGTACAGTACTGTATTAACAAGCACTTAGCCTATCCTAACACAGTACCTTACGTTTGGGAGCCATAATGAAGGGCAAAAAGAGTTAATGGCCTACTGGGATGCTATTGATGCCGTCCTCCTCGGTCCAGAGTGGCGTACAGTACAGTATCCCTCCGCCGCTGCACCACGTACAGTACAATATTCTTCCGCCGCTGCGTTACGACGTTTATGACTTAAAACCGCGTAATTCGAAATAAGGCTTTTCATAGTAAATGGGAGATGCGTCATAACCTCGAAACATCATAACTCGAGACCGTTGTAACCCGAGGACGACCTGTACTTTTAAACCTGTTTTAACACTTGAAGTCTTGAAACAGTCTTCCTAATGCGAGTTCATATTTTCTATCCCTCACTATGCACCATAAAGCTATCAAGTGTGTTACAAAAATATTAATTAAATAAATGAATACCCTTCCTTGTTCGTTGTTTAAACAGTCAGTCAGGTATGTTGAAAGCCTAGTATTGACCGCAGCAGCGTTTTATTTTTCTTTGCAGAGGAGTAAATATTTCAGACAAACAATGCATTTCATTGAGGATGACAAAGATAATGTTACTAACACTGATAGATTTTACCGCTACATTAGATGTATTGTTCTGGATAAAGTTGTACAAGGCAACAGCCTATGCTAGGTTATCTAAACGTTAGCTTGCTAACTTGAGAGGCATGTAGCTACCGTATTCGTCAGTGTATAATACGCACCTGTGTATAATACGCTTTGACCAATTATTGCCAAAAACCAGAAAAAAAAACGTACATTATACGCTTCGGTGTTTAATATGCGCTGCCGTGACAGTCTTTTTTATGACCACCAGATGGCGCCAAACCCTCCCCGACGTAACGCGTCACCACTGAGACAACCCGGAAATGCGGTCCATTGTGCAGCGCGAGCTGAATTTCATTAAAATTTAACTACAGAAACGCCTAAAAATATATTTGTTAGCATATATATGTTAACGTGTCTCTGTTTAATTTTTGTTAATAAATGATTACAAATCAGCTGAATTTAAAATGTAAACAACACGATGTGCGCACACACACACAAAAGGCCCACAGGCCCGGTTTGGAGCGAGAGCTGAATTTGATTCAAATTAAACTACCGTACAGAAACACTAAAAAAACATATACTGTATTTGTTAGCTGAATATATATGTTAACGTGTCTCTGTTTAATTTTTGTTAATAAATGATTACAAATCAGCTGAATTTAAAATGTAAACATGATACGCGCACACAGAAACTGTTTGCAGCAAGAGCTGAATTTAATTAAAATTAAACTACCGCACAGAAACACCTAATAAAAATATATTTGTTAGCTGAATATATATGTTAACTAGGGGTGTAACGATACACAAAACTCTCGAGACGAGACGAGACAAATTACAGAGTTCGCGAGAACGAGACGAGATTTTAATATTAGTTCAAGAAAACTTCAAAGATCGGTTTTATGCCGCAAAAAGGCTTTTATTCTGTTTTAACATGTATTACAAACTCAACTGATGTCTTCATTTTACTGATTGAATCTCCTTAGACCTTAGAACGTTCAACTTTGTTTAAAAAAAATAGATATTCACGCAGGACTTTCCAAAAATTGAACATAAATATCCGCATCAGCACTGAATCTGCAGCCGTCACTCACCAGTGTTGCCAGATTGGGCGGTTCACCGCGATTTTCCTTCTGACTTTTGCGGGTAAAGAGTGCTTTGGGTGGGTGGGACTCTATCTGGCAACACCGGTCACACCGGTGTTTACGCAAGTGTGTCTTTACATCCGGGGCAGCGTCGGCAGCGCCGGGACCCTCCATCAATGTAGAGGCGTCTGCGGCACCGGGACCCTCCATCAATGTAGAGGCGTCTGCGGCACCGGGACCCTCCATCAGTAGTTGGGGCGTCTTCTATAGCAACTTCATCCGGCGAAGCCATGCTGTCCGTGACGCTGACTTGCTAGGGGCTCTGCTAGCGCTAGCATTAGCGTCTCGCGAGACAACGTTACCTCTCAACAAGAGATATCGCGGGAGTTTAATATCGCAAGATCTCGTACGAGATCTCGTTACATGCCTAATGTTAACGTGTCTCGGTTTAATTTTTGTTAATAAATGATTACAAATCAGCATTATTTTGAACGTAAACAACACGATGCGTGCACCCAGAAACGGTTTGCTGCAGCGCAGCAAGAGCTGAATTTAATTCAAATTAAACTACCGTTCAGAAACACTAAAAAAACATATATTTGTTAGCTGAATATATATGTTAACGTGTCTCGTTTTAATAAATGATTACAAATCAGCTGAATTTAAAATGTAAACATGATGCGCACACACAAACGGTTTGCAGCAAGAGCTGAATTTAATTAAAATTAAACTACCGCACAGAAACACCTAATAAAAATATATTTGTTAGCTGAATATATATGTTAACGTGTCTCGGTTTAATTTTTGTTAATAAATGCACTTTGACGGTTACAACATAAATATTAGCGGCTTTAAAATTAATACACGCTCACCCCGCCCATAAAAATGACAGAAACAGATACCGTTTACAGTTTTTATTCAAACAAATTATTTACACTACCGGTACCTATTCAAATCCTTCAAACTCTTCGTCTTCCGTCTCGCTGGTAAAAAGTTCCAAGTACTCCTCGCTGCAGGCCTGCAGCACGAGGCAGGTCACCGGTACAAGGTCCCTGTTCCTTCTTCTTCCTCTTCCTCCTCGCTCTCTGAGTCCTCTGCTGCTGCCCATAGCACCCATAGCGGCCAAAACTGGTACTGCACCATTTTTGGCCAAAATGAAAACTAGCGAAACAGAGCTAAAAATGGGTCTAAAAATAAGGGAAAAAATCCATAAATAATACGCTTCGGTGTTTAATACGCAGGACATTCAAATGAGCAAAAAAACTGCGTATTATACACCGGTGAATACGGTAATGACAAGCAGGTTGGAGGATAGAAGATAATGTGTTGTTGATTTTTACTTACAGATCAGTTTAAATAAACTTACCATGCTCTGTTCAGCAAAATACCTTACACAGTACTGTATTGTTCTCTGGTTCGGCTGTGCTGAAAGTGAAACTTAAGGGAACGGCCATGACTTGAAAGTAGTCCTCATGTGCCCTCTGCTGGAAATGTTGTACAGTTATGGCTTTTTCCAGTAAGGACACGACTGGTTCCCAGTGGTTTATAGTGGGACAATTATCGATACTGATATGTCCCCAAGCGCCTATATCAGCCCCTATCGATGTATCGGTCGGACTCTATGTGAGGTGCCTGATGGTGGTTTTAAAGTATGTTGCTAATCTTCAAACAGCCTTGCTTTGTAAAAGCAACTACTGTATTATTGTTAAACACCAAAGCTAAAAGAGCAGAGTACGTCTACAACTGCTAAATTTGTCTTTCAAGATGGCCGCCACAATTGAGCAAACGCATCAGCTGTAACTCAGCTGATTGTACAGATATTTGGCTGAAATTTAGTAAGCTAATAGCTGGTAGTCATCTTCAACACGTACTCTAAACACTAACTGATGATAGCAAACCTGTCTTCAAAACATTGTCGTTTCCCCTAGATCAGTTTCCTTGGCGGGACAATCGTCATATTTTATTT
>JBBPBX010059113.1:0-16401 GCA_038048925.1 Garcialebias charrua | reverse complement strand
CTCGTGTCTCATGAGCTGTCAATCATTTCAGTAGGCGTGTCAGCAAGTGACCAATCAGCGACCTCAGTTGAGTCCCCTCCGTGCGCAGCTGCTCACATTACAACAAGGATCAGGACCGAGAACGAGAAAAGAGCTGTGCCAATGAACGCGCGCGCACACAATGCGCGCATCAAGCTCCGTTCGGACAACCGCGGAGCTTTGCACCGGCCTTTATAAATAGCACCTTCACATAGTGGGTCAACCAGTCTGATGGTGCTCTGATGGTTTCTGGAGTCTGCTCTCTCCCCCGCTGACTCGTTTGAGGCAATCATGACTAATGTGGTTCATAACATCAAGACTCATGCTCAATAATGCAGGTAGAAAAATCCAACACATTTAAGTCAGGTCCTTTGGACGTTTTTTTTTTTTTTTTTTTTTGAAACTTTCATTTCAACAAGAGACTGGGAGAGGGTGGACTTCAGAAACCGTCTTAGCACCATCAAACTGGTTGACCCACTATCTCACATGTGTCAATCTCAAGGCCCGCGGGCCAGATGTGGCCCGCCATGTCATTTTATGTGGCCCGCGAGAGCTTAGCTTAAAAGTTTTGAGTGTCTAAAAATAAATACGAGCGTGTTTTGACCAAAAACTACATTTCCCACAATGCCTTTCAACTACGGTAGCCCCACAATGCCTTTCGACTACGGAAGCCACAGCAGTGTTTCCACATCCATGACAACGAGTGGAATTGAGATATAAATAATGATCCCAAAATGTCCAGAAAGAGAAAAGTTGATGCAGACTGAAGACTTTTTCAAGAAAGATAGGAAGGCGAATACTTGTTTGTGCTTCAAGGAGAAAGACCGGTATGTCTTTTGTGTTACGAGGCGGTGTCGGTTGTCAAAGTGTACAATCTGCGTCGACATTTTGAAACCAAACACGGAGCTAAGTACGCTAAAGCTAGCCTTCAAGAAAAGCAACAGATTGCCCAAGAATTAAAAGGCCAACTGCGGTCGCAGAATAGTTTGTTCACGAAATCCACAGCCAAAAACGAGGCCGCAGTGAAATCTAGCTTCATTGTGGCTGAAGAAATCGCCCACGCTTCCAAGTCTTTTTCAGATGGAGCGTTTTTGAAACAGTGCATGATGAAGGTCTGTGAGCAGGGATGCAAACAAGTCATCACGCAGATGTCCGACATGATCACGGCTTTCCAGCGTAAATTGGACTTATGGATGTGGCAAGTGAAACAGGACAATCTTGTCAACTTTCCTGTTTGTCAGGTTAGCATTTTTTTTTAAACCTAATTAAAATATAATAAAATGTAATTCAACAAAGAAGAAGAACATTTAAACTGTGTGCAATTTAATGATTGTGCTTGCATTTTGTTTTGTGTTCATCATTTTCAGAACATGATCAATCGTAGAGAGAGATTTTTCATTCAACCTTTATTTAGTCAGGTAAATCTTTTGAACCTCAAAGGCTCATTTACGAAAGCGACCTGCTAAAACTAAAGAACAATGAACAGCAGTGGTATAATTTCCTTAAACAATAAACAATAAACAAACAAACAATAAACAATAGAAAACAAAAGAGAGAAAAAAAAAAAACAAAAGAAAGTTTTTTTTTTTTTTTTTTTTTTTTACAAAGTATCAAAAAACTAGCAAAACATTATAAGGTAGACGTATAAAATCAAAGACATGGAACAATCGTAGAGAGAGAATCCACTTGGTGTGTTCAAGGACAGGCAGCATCTCCTCATCAAAGACTACCGGTAACCAAAAAACTTGAGTAATATAGTTGTGACCTGAGTCAACCTTTATTTTGGTATTTTTAGTTGATTACATATTATTTATGTGTAGCTGCTGTTGTAATTATTTAATGTTTGCAGGTCTTTTGTGTGTATGCACACACATTGTTGTCATCAAACCATCAGTTGGATGCAAGGCTGTGTGTAGCCTTTTTTGTAAAATGCTACATGTGTCATATATGTTCTTTGCAGCTCAGTTTTATGTTATTTTTCTTTATTAACTTGGACATCTAAAAAAGCTAAGTCTGGTCCTCTGGACATTCAAAAAAACAAAGCAAAAAAATTTGTTGAAACGTTTCATCTTTCGTCCGAAAGACTTCCTCAGTCTGAGGCGCTGTATTCAGCTCAGTCTTATAAATAGCACCCTCTCACAGTGGATCAACCAGTTGGCTGATGACAGCCGAAACCAGCTGCTCACATGATCAAGGAGGACCACCTCTGGAACATTAGGTCCAGAGGACCAGACTTAGCTTTTTTTTAGATTTTTCTACCTGGATTATTGAGCATGCATCAGGGTATTAACTTGGACAGTTTGATCTTCATTAATGGAGTTATGTGGGTTTTCATAAGCTGACAAAATTAGAAAGGATTTATGTTAGAGCAACAAGCAAACAGATGTTTTCTATGCAACTGTAATTGTCAGTTGAATAAGTTGTAATAAATGAGTTATTCAACATCAAGGAGTACAGTAGTTACATTTATTTTACATTACATTCGATTACATTTAGATATAGCAGCCACAACTCTGATAAGCTACCTCGAAAATAGAGGCGCGGAACATGGCCCACTCGGACTCCATGGCCCACTCGGACTCCATGTCCTTCGCCTCCCTCGGAACGTGTTCAAAGCTCTCCCGGAGGTGGGAGTTAAAGCTCCGTCTTGCGGGAGACTCTGCCAGACGTTCCCAGCAGACCCTCACAATACGTTTGGGTCTGCCAGGTCTGACCGGCATCCTCCCCCACCATCTGAGCCAACTCACCACCAGGTAGTGGTCAGTTGACAGCTCCGCCCCTCTCTTCACCCGAGTGTCCAGGACATGCGGCCGCAGATCAGATGAGACGACAACAAAGTCGATCATCGAACTGCGACCTAGGGTGTCCTGGTGCCAAGAGCACATATGTACACCCTTATGCCTGAACATGGTGTTCGTTATGGACAATCCATGACGAGCACAGAAGTCCAATAACAGAACACCACTCGGGTTCAGATCAGGGGGCCGTTCCTCCCAACCACACCCCTCCAGGTCTCACTGTCATTGCCCACGTGAGCGTTGAAGTCCCCCAGTAGAACAAGGGAGTCCCCAGGAGGTGCACTCTCCAATACCCCCTCCAAGGACTCCAAAAAGGGTGGGTAATCTGCGCTGCCGTTTGGCGCATAGGCACAAACAACAGTCAGAGCCCGTCCCCCCACACGTAGGCGAAGGGAGGCTACCCTCTCGTTCACCGGGGTGAACCCCAATGTACAGGCACCAAGATGGGGGGCAACAAGTATGCCCACTCCTGCTCGGCGCCTCTCACCAGGGGCAACTCCAGAGTGGAAGAGTGTCCAACCCCTCTCAAGGAAACTGGTTCCAGAGCCAGAGCCATGCGTTGAGGTGAGTCCGACTATTTCTAGCCGGAACCTCTCAACCTCACACACTAGCTCAGGCTCCTTCCCCACCAGAGAGGTGACATTCCATGTCCCAATGGCCAGCTTCTGTAGCCGAGGATCAGACCGCCAGGGTCCCCGTCCTCGGCGGGCCAAGTTCCCTTGGATTGGCAGACTGGGGTGGTGGTTCCCCTATTCAAAAAGGGGGACTGTAGGGTGTGTTCCAACTATAGGGGGACCACACCCTTAAGCCTCCCTGGTAAGGTCTATTCAGGGGTTCTGGAGAGGAGGGTCCGTCAGATAGTCGAACCTCATATTCAGGAGGAGCAGTGTGGTTTTCGTGCTGGTCGTGGAACACTGGACCAGCTCTACACCCTCAGCATGGTCCTGGAGGGTACGTGGGAGTTTGCCCAACCAGTTTACATGTGCTTTGTGGACTTTGAGAAGGCATTCGACTGCGTCCCTCGGGGGGTTCTGTGGGGGGTACTCCGGGAGTATGGGGTACCAGGCCCATTGATATGGGCTGTTAGGTCCTTGTACGACCGGTGTCAGAGCTTGGTCCGCATTGCTGGCAGTTAGTCAGGCTTGTTTCCAGTGAGAGTTGGACTCCGCCAAGGTTGCCCTTTGTCACCGATTCTGTTCATAACTTTTATGGACAGAATTTCTAGGTGCAGCCAAGGTGTTGAGAGGATCCGTTTTGGTGGCCTTAGAATCGCTTCTCTGTTTTTTGCAGATGATGTGGTCCTATTGGCTTCATCAGGTCGTGATCTACAGCTTTCGCTGGAGCGGTTTGCAGCCGAGTGTGATGCGGCCGGGATGAGGATCAGTTCCTCCAAATCCGAGGCCATGGTCTTGAGCCGGAAAAGGGTAGCATGCCCTCTCCGGGTCGGGGAGGAGGTCCTGCCCCAAGTGGAGGAGTTTAAGTATCTCGGGGTCTTGTTCACGAATGAGGGAAAACTGGAGCGTGAGATCGATAGGCGGATAGGTGCAGCATCCGCAGTGAAGCGGGCGCTGTACCGGTCTGTCGTGGTGAAGAGAGAGCTGAGTCGAAAGGCAAAGCTCTCAATTTACCGATCGATCTACGTTCCCACCCTCATCTATGGTCATGAGCTTTGGGTTGTGACCGAAAGAACGAGATCTCGGATACAAGCGGCTGAAATGAGTTTTCTCCGCAGGGTGTCTGGACTCTCCCTTAAAGATAAGGTGAGAAGCTAAGTCATCCAGGAGGGACTCGGAGTAGAGCCGTTGCTTCTCCACATCGAGAGGAGCCAGTTGAGGTGGCTCGGGCATCTGGTTAGGATGCCTCCTGGATGCCTCCCTGGTGAGGTGTTCCGGGCATGTCCTACCAGGAGGAGACCCAGAGGAAGACCCAGGTCATGCTGGAGGGACTATGTTTCTCGGCTGACCTGGGAACGCCTTGGGATTCCCCCAGAGGAGCTGCTCCAAGTGGCTGGGGAGAGGGAAGTCTGGGCCTCCCTACTTAGGCTGTTACCCCCGCGACCCGACCCCGGATAAGCAGAAGAAAATGGATGGATGGATGGATGGAAACCGTTAGCTACTGAGATACTTAAACTCCTCCACTTGGGGCAGGACCTCCTCCACGACCCGGAGAGGGCATGCTACCCTTTTCCGACTCAAGACCATGGCCTCGGATTTGGAGGAACTGATCCTCATCCCGGCCGCATCACACTCGGCTGCAAACCGCTCCAGCGAAAGCTGTAGATCACGATCTGATGAAGCCAATAGGACCACATCATCTGCAAAAAACAGAGAAGCGATTCTAAGGCCACCAAAACGGATCCTCTCAACACCTTGGCTGCGCCTAGAAATTCTGTCCATAAAAGTTATGAACAGAATCGGTGACAAAGGGCAACCTTGGCGGAGTCCAACTCTCACTGGAAACGAGCCTGACTTACTGCCGGCAATGCGGACCAAGCTCTGACACCGGTCGTACAGGGACCTAACAGCCCATATCAATGGGCCTGGTACCCCATACTCCCGGAGTACCCCCCACAGAACCCCCCGAGGGACGCGGTCGAATGCCTTTTCCAAGTCCACAAAGCACATGTAAACTGGTTGGGCAAACTCCCACGCACCCTCCAGGACCCTGCTGAGGGTGTAGAGCTGGTCCAGTGTTCCACGACCAGCACGAAAACCACATTGCTCCTCCTGAATCCGAGGTTCGACTATCCGACGGACCCTCCTCTCCAGAACCCCTGAATAGACCTTACCAGGGAGGCTTAAGAGTGTGATCCCCCTATAGTTGGAACACACCCTACGGTCCCCCTTTTTGAATAGGGGAACCACCACCCCAGTCTGCCAATCCAAGGGAACTGCCCCCGATGTCCACGCGATATTGCAGAGTCGCGTAAGCCAACACAACCCCACAACATCCAGAGCCCTAAGGAACTCAGGGCGAATCTCATCCACCCCCGGAGCCCTGCCACCGCGGAGCTTTTTAACCACCTCGGTGACCTCAGCACCAGAGATTGGAGAGCCCGACCCAAAGTCCCCAGGCTCCGCTTCCTCAGTGGAAGACGTGCCAGTAGGATTGAGGAGGTCTTCGAAGTATTCCGCCCACCGACTCACAACATCCCGAGTTGAGGTCAACAGCACGCCATCCCCACCATAAATGGTGTTGGTCGCGTACCGCTTTCCCCCCCTGAGACGCCGGATGGTGGACCAGAATTGCCTCGAAGCCGTACGGAAGTCATTCTCCATGGCCTCTCCGAACTCCTCCCACGCCCGAGTTTTTGCCTCAGCAACCACCCGAGCCGCATGCCGCTTGGACTGTCGGTACCTATCTGCTGCTTCCGGGGTCCCACAGGCCAAAAAGGCCCAATAGGACTCTTTCTTCAGCATGACAGCATCCCTCACTGCCGGTGTCCTCCACCGGGTTCGAGGGTTGCCACCACGACAGGCACCAACAACCTTACGGTTTCCAAATTTAGCAAAATGGCTGAACCACTAAACAAAAAATTACTTCTGCCATTAGCTGTTAGCAGATTAGCAGAACTTTGCCCACCACGGTTTATATATTTTTATGTAGTGAACGTTGGAAACAACATTTTACCCTTATATTAAGGCATTTTAATTTTTCATTGTATAAATGTATGTTGTAAAAAAACAATAAAGCCTCTCAAAATGAGGCTCAGGCAGAAAATCATTATTGTGAGCCATAGATGTAGATGCACACAGGAGCTGCTATTTATTTTATTAGATTATATCTGATTTTATTACTTTATGAAAATAATGACTGTTTGATTTAAAATGTTGTGTGTTGACAAACAGAAAAAGTTAAAAATAATCAGAGCATTACATTTTTTTGCACCAGGCACTGTGTGCTGTATGTACTTTGTATACATACAGTACGTGTGTGCATGTCTGTGTGTGTTGGGAGGGGTAGGGGGTTGCATGTGTTTGCCTGTGGGTCACAGTAGGCCCATCTGTTGTAAACTAAACTAAATCAAACACCCACCTAAAACAACTCTTCCACATAACTGACATCTGCAGACACTTTCTTATTCTTCCTCTCACTATTATAAACACAGTATAGTCCATACGTTACATTTCTGGTCGTGTACGCCTGGTTGTATATGAACATGTTATTCTATTCTCATACATTTTTATTCACCTCTGTTCATAAAAGTGATAACTGTTCATAAGGCTGGCTTATATTCAGTCATGCACGCAGCTGTATCTGTAAACAGGCATCATCCTCTGGATTCATGGAAACAAATCTTAAATCAAATGCAGTATGAGGCCTCTTCCAAGTCAAATATTTAGTGAATCTTTACTACTCCACTAATAATAAGTATTTTATTTGCTGTTTCCACAAACACAAAACCTTTGTAAGAAAGAGATCATCTTCAAACTAATAATTATTCAAGCAACCTGCTGATTTACAAAATATGTACTTACCTTGTCCCCTTTCTTCCCTTCCACCCCTGTAAATATTATCTACACCTGTAAATAAAAGCACTTTATTGCTATGATTGTACATCATCAGTCTGGTAGTTTGGAGTGAACAACAACTACAAAAACATGATACTACGGACATACTGATGCTTTCTAAATTAGGCAGCAGTAGTACTTTGAGTACTTTTCTCAACAAATAGCCACACATATTTTATATACATATATGTACATTATCTAATAATAATAATAATAATAATAATAATAATAATAATAATAATAATAATAATAATAATAATAATGAATTCAATTTATAATGCACTTTTCATTAATAAAAATCTCAAAGTGCTACAAAGTGTAACAAAGCAAAGATCAAAATAAAACAAGTGATAAAATCAAATAAAATCAATAATAATATCGACTAAGATCAAAGATAAAATCATGTGGATGCAGATTAGGCTTGCTTAAAAAATAAATAAAATAAAACAAGTGATAAAATCAAGTAAAATCAATAATGATATCAGCTAAGATCAAAGATAAAATCATGTGGAGGCAGAATAGGCTTGCTTAAAAAGAAAAGTCTTTATGCTGCTTTTTTTTTTACTTTATCTTTATTTATTTTTTAACAACGCAGTTAACAACAATGACATTTTTCTGTCTCTACTTACTTAAATCTTTTACATTATAACTTGATGAACAGAAATGAGACAAGCTATATTCTAGCAATGATTAGTAATATCAACGGAATGAACATAATAAATAAAAAAACAATAAAAAATAATTATATAATAAAAAAAAAAGAAAAAAAAAATCAGAAAGAAAAAGAAATAACCCGAAAAGAAGAAGAAAAAAAAATCCCCTCCGACGTAAAACCTTCCACACATTCCCAAGCATGATAACACTTCAGATAGATCCTAAAAATCACAGCATAAACCACTAAAGACAAGAAGGCGATCCTATAATTGTGTCACTGAATCAGTAATGGTAAAACAGGGCTCCATCTTATATTAAAAATTGGTTTTTGAAGCCTTAGTGAGTATGTGATTTCTTCCATCAAATAAATGTCCCAGATTTTTTGTATCCATATGTTATATGTAGGAGGCTCTAATTTCATCCATCTAATAGTTATACATTTCAAAGCTGCTGTGAGCAAAATATTTAAGAGATATTTTTCACCCTTCCTGTGTATTCCATCAGGTATTTCTCCCAATATTGCCACTATGGGAGATTTTGGAATACTTTTCCTAAAGATTACCTTGAGGGCTTCAAAAATCTGCTCCCAGAATAAATTTAGCTTAGGACAAGACCAAAAGATATGTGTATGATTTGCGTTCAACATCCCACAATTTCTCCAGCAAGAGCTGGGATTTGTTAGGGCCATTTTACTTTGTAGTGATACACCTAACCTCTGATATTTTAGGCTTGACCTTCAAGTACACCTCTCTGCATCTCTTTGAAACTCTAAGTGTTACACCTTCTTGAAGCCCTCAAGGAGACGATTGGACACTTATATTGGTTAACAATTATTATGAATTAATGGACACCAATTAATCAGATTGAACTTTCTCTTTAATGTGTGTTAATTCAGAATTGATCAACAGTATATTTTTGTCATTTAATGATGATTTTACTAAGCTGGTATATTTTAAATATGCCAAAGTTAAGAGAACATCTCAGAATGATCTTGCTTTAAACTGTCTGCTCTCTGCAGAATAAGTGTCTAAAGTTGAATGAACAATCCGTTCTATTTGTTTGAACTGTTTTTGGAACGAAAGAAAAGTTCTAGACATAACTTAATCTTCGGTCTCCCGTCCGTTCTAAAAACAATTCATCTGTGCTCAAACAGAGAGTGCTCTGTTTTCACACCTGCAGGTTTTGTTTTGTCTCCGTGCTGGGACTCAGTTCTCGGGGAGAAGCTGAGCTGATGAGTTCTCGGGGAAGGGAAGATGCACGGACGTCTTTCTCCAAGCTGATGTACGTCCCGGCCATGCACCAAGGGCCCACGTCTTCAGCAAAGGTTCAAACAGCACGTCAGCTGTGAACCCCTTCGAGTGTCACAGCTCCAAGCGGTGACACTCTTTCTGGAAGTTATCTTGAAACAAAACCAGAGCTGGGCATTACTCTGGGAGGCCGACGCAGACGGTCTCGAGACCGTGGCAAGATGAACGTGGGTCGCCTGTAAAACGCAGCAGCATGCGCGTCTGGCTTGACTAATTTACCGGAGTCGAGACAGGATCATCTTCACGAAGGTAAAAGTCGTTTCATCACGGTACGGACGTCCAGCCGAAACCGAGCAGAGGGTGCTATCTCTGGTTAAACATCTCAAGATAAGATTCAACCATTTCCTTTCAATCTTTTATCTTTCCTCCTTAAACTCCTCCTTATGTTTATTTTCATCATGGTAAACTTTAAGTAATGTGCCAACAGAAAGGTCCAACTGTCTGTTTGTTTTTAATTTGAATTCTTGTCATAGTAGTTAGAATCAGAGCTAATATCGATACCAATGTTTAATGTAATTTTGTGATAGTTTCAATAAAAGGTCTATTTTCTGGTAGACCAACCTAAATTGAAGTCTAAGTGTGAAATTACATTTCTGGCTAATCACATCGTTAGATTTGTTGATTTAATCTGAAAAAGTTGAGACCCCGTTTAACTGATGGTAAGTTTGAAACAGTCTAAAACCTGCTCAAATCTATCATCTAATCTATAGGTAAGTCAGTAAACTGACCTCGTTTGTGTTTAATTACACAAACGGCCTATAGATTCCTTTACAACTTGTTATTGCTGGTGTTCTAAAAAAGCGGATTATTACTTTCCATTTAAATTCTCTCCATGTATTAGAATTTGTGGCTAGATGTGCTTCAGTGCATATTTCTTCCCAAGTATCTCCCCTTATTTGTTCCTGCAACTCCGTCTCCCATTTCTGCTTAATATTTGTGGTGTCAGACATACTCATAGATAGAAACACTTCATATATTTTACTAATTATTTTATTTTAGACCTACAAACTGGTTGATCCACTGTGAGAGGGTGTTATTTATGAGNCTTTTTTTTGTTGTTGTTTAAAACAGATCTCTCTTGTAAGTGAGTCCTCGTGACTCAATGAGACCAACCTGTTTAAATAAAGGCTGAATAAATGTGAGTCTCATAAACTTTACATGAAAGGCAGCACTTCAGAAAGCGATGCACGATTCACTGAAATAATTAAACGTTGCAAACAGATTAAAACAGTTATTCCATATGCTGCGTGATGAGAGCGGTCTCCAAAAATACAGCAGGGGGGGAGCCGCGACTTGTGAGGACCGAGGAGACGTGAAGGAACCAGTTCACGTCGTCCACAGAGCACTGATTGGTACTGCTTTAATTAATCTATCTAATAATTATTCAACATTACTTATAGTTTAAAAAAGATGAGTCCCTTTGAAGCATCTGTTTTATTTTTTACGTTTATTCTAACGTTATGTGCAAGTTTCATTGCACTAAATCTTTACATCAAAAACGAAATTTCACTCAAATTCTGTCTAAATAACATCACTACATTTTCATTTCTGGATCATCATGGTGTGCAGTGGTTTCAGCTGTAATAATCAAAATAAAACAATATTTGATATTCACCCTATTATAAGTGTAATCATAAATATTTGCTAATTTAAGCTTGTTCGACCTTTTCAGCCACAGTTCTTTTCTTTTTTTGCATATTTAGATAATGTTATCAAGTTTTTTTTGAAAATGTCTGCTACTTTGAGCAGCCACCCTGCTTGTGAGTGCTTGTCTTTGAAGTTGTCATCCTTCTTTGTGGTTCCTGCAGTGAACGGTGCTGAGTTATGATGACCAGTCTGAAGAGTGGACGGCGACGCTTGCAGCAAGCCAGAGCACGCTGGTGTAGAGATGGGAAAACGCTGCAGCTGAGCAGGTGACATTATGTCAGACAACATCCATCCATCATGGTTACATCCATCCACCCACCCATGCATCCATCCATCCATCCATCCATCCCATCCATCCATCCACCCATCCATCAGGAGACCCGAGCCCCACCAGGCAGCCACCAGGCCGAGCCGACACACGCCCAAGCGCTCAACCCCCGATACAGAGGGCCGCAAGCACGCCGGCAGGCAAAGGCACACCCTACCAGGGGGCCACGTGGTAGGAGCGCAACACCAATAGCCTAAGATGTATCAAAGAGGGGGCACCCTAAGTCCCGGCCTGACAAATAGACATTCATACACAGACACAATCACACAGACCACCCTCATCCTCACCCTCACTACTCAAAGACATACAATAACGACCTCACTACTCAAAGACATACAATAACGACACATTCCATTCATAATCCTGATACGCACTCTATACCCCCAAAGGAAGATATGGGGCAGCCCGTACATGGGGCAGCCCACACCCACACCCAGGAGGTAGGCCCATTCATTCTGGGGTGGAGATGAGCCGACATCCAAGATCTGGCCCAACCCATGCCCCGCCGACAGGACACCCGAGCAGCCCCAGGGAGGGCGCCGTGCCAGCCCCGCCCACGGCAAACCCCCAGGCCCCGAACCCCCCATAGTCCAGGACAACACCCGACGGCCTGCCACTTTACAGGACCCCACTCCCAGAATGGCCACCAGCGAACCAGGGGGGTGCAAAAAAAAAAAGACCCCGACACACACACGCCGTCCCTCCAATGTGCTGTTGATGTGTGTTGTTGTAAAGTACAATTTAAAAAAAAAGAAGGAGCAAAGGCTGGCATAATGCCAGTTTCCCTTTCGCCCCAACTCTAACCCAAGTCCTTACTGACTAAATGCATCATTGTAAGTGAGAACAGGCACAGGAGGCGAGAGTGGTGTCATCCCGCCACCTATAACCCTAGTGCCCACCCCAACCCAAGTAACAGGGAACGTTAACTAACGTTCTGGTATGGTTCTTACATGGTTCTGTTAGATCACAACGTTCTTAGAACGTTCTTTGAAGGTTTTGACTAACGTTTGAACAAACCTAGATATAACGTTCTAACCTAACGTTCTTAGAACGTTCTTTGAAGGTTTTGACTAACGTTTGAACAAACCTAGATATAACGTTCTAACCTAACGTTCTTATAACGTTAAACAAACGTTCCCTTTGCCACCTGCCAGTTTCTTTACACAAAGTATTTTCACACTGGTTTATTTTTAGTACTTCTGTTTTAAACGTTTTGTCAGTTTTTTTAAACAGCTCGAGCTGTTTTTTTATATTGTTGTATATATATATATATATATATTGTTATTATTATTATTGAGCATGCATCAGGGTATTATTATTATCATCATTATTATTATCATTATTCAATTTTATTCTGCGTTACTCCAGGCGTGAAACGTGAAGTTGTTTGCTGTGATCATGTACGTCCCAACCAATCAACGCCACTCTTGCTTGTCAGGTTGCATGTGAACTTTGTCCTAACCAATCAACGCCACTCTTGCTTGTCAGGTTGCATGTGAACTTTGTCCTAACCAATCAACGCCACTCTTGTTTATCGGGGGAAGTAGCATGTGATCATATCCAACCAATCAACGCCTCTTGCTTCGCGCGCTTCGTTCAAATGTAGCTATTTCCTTTTCATCTGTCGGACAAGAAGCTGTTGTTGTCTCGGACTCAGCGCTCGTAAAACTTGCTTTTTATTAGACGTCGACTGGTCTGACTCTGGACGACGACTGGACATTCAGTTGGAAGTTGAAGGTAATCGGTTCTGTTTTCTTTATTTGCTAGCTGTTTTAGCTCTGTTCACATGAATGAACAAAACCTGCTGTTGCTAAAAGCTAAGCTAACAACGAGCTAAAACGGGTGTGTATGCTGCTGAGGCAGATAATTTGAGGCAAGTAAAACACTGCAGGTTAGGTTATTCTAGCGTTTAAATAAGCCATATCCACCTTATTCCTAGCCCCCATGATGCCTTGCGCGAATTATGTGTACGACTTCCGCCGAAAGTCAGAACCGGCACTTTTTTTACACGCTAGCAACGCGCTAACCGGTTTTCGTCAGAGGTTTTAGGTCATAAAATATGTGGGAACACAAACGATCACAACTCAAATGTGGAGAAATAGTTTTACCGCTACCTACAGCTATTGAGGGGTGGGTGGACGACTTGAAGAAGTGTCCGAAAATAATGTACACTAGCATGTTTAGCTACTAGCATACTTAGCTACTTTGTTGACAGTTGCTTCAGATGGTGAAGCGATGAGCAATCTGAAAAGCTCTGAAGCTTATTAGTATCTTCACAGTAACAAGGTTGGTCCTGTTATGTTAAGAGAGGTGGGAAACACAGAGTCCAGTCTAAGCATTAAAAATCCTCATCACCAGGTCCAGCTAACAATGATGTGTCTTGGACTTTTGAGCTGCAAGATGTTTATCTGGACACCAACTGAGCACCTGGAGCTTGACATTTCTTTTGACAAAGACTTCACTGATTCACAAATGAAGCACCTTGAGAACTTTTAATAAAATACAGTAAACGAAAACAAATAATGAAATAGACAGGTCTTTAAAAACCTGATAATGAAAAAAGTGACATTTAGATAGAAACAGTAGTTTAATCCAAAATTAACTGATATAGTGCACACAAAAAACTAACCTTGCAACTATTGTACATAATAAATGAATCATTTTAGCAAATACTTTTCTAATGTAATATAGTTAACATTGCATCCTTTAAAAAAACATGTTAAGAGTTGTGTTACGTTTACAGCAAGTACACCAGTACTGTACATGTTTGAGAAAAATGTTTACATTTAATGTCTTCTCACTTGAAATAAGCTGGCATCCTTTGCGTGTGAATGCTGGAATGATTAAATTGACACCATAGCTCTTGCAGCAGGTCCCTCACTGTGAAACCACGATCACCCATCACCTGATCTCCAGCACGCAGATAGTCCAGAAACCCAGAGTTCTGTGTTATAAACCTGTCACTGCATTTACCACCATAAGCATCTGAAATAAACATGATTATTCCAGAGGGAGAAACAGCCAATAAATATTTCACAGTGTTATTTGCATGTATGATTCACTTCTGGAGTCCAAGTTTTTAGCTTTCTGCAAAACATGTTGCTTTAATTGTTTCACGGGGCAACCATAGAATAAGGTCCTTGGTTTGTTCTGACATTATGTCAATCCACATTCCAACAGTCATGCTGCATGTGACTGTGGTGGTGTTTACAGCTCCACACTCTCGTCAAGCCCATCTGAAAGTAAGAGTACAGTATACAGGTAGTCCCCGACTTACGAGCGCTCTTACATACGAGGTCCCGGACTTACGAGCTGGCGAACGAGCAGTAAATTTGTAAAAAATACAGCACTTTTTTGTGTTTTTAGATGAAAGTGTGTTAGCTAACCGTTTGGAAACACGTTTCTGAGCATGTTTATGAAGTAGTATGAATGTTTTTGATGAAAAACGAGTGTTCGTAGTAGCGCTAGCATAAATGTTCCAACTTACGAGCGAAAATCCGGACTTACGAGAACACGTGTTTCTTGTTCCGACGTACGAATTTCCGGTTTACGAGCAACTCATAAGTACGGAACTCGCTCGTATTTGGGGAAACATTACAATACAATTTATTTCTACATCTTTTGATTGCACACATAAATGATAGATGAGAAGTGATATGATACCCCTTGATGGTATGCAATAAAGCTATAGAAAATAGGCTTAGGCATATTCATTGCAAAGATGAATATATACTATAGATTTCCAAATACTGTACTGTAAATAAATGTTTAATCATTATTTGGTTAACAAGATCCATGTGTTTTGCAGGTGCCTGTTGTGCCGGATGTAGAAGTCCCAAGGCGAAAGGTGAAGTCTCTACGGACTACCAGCTCAGCCTTGCTGGTTGGAGATCTTGCCGTGCTCGTCTACGGGAGAGAGTTATTGGCCAATTGAAGTTTGACTGGGAGGCAATCGGGGGCTCATAAAGATGTGGAGTCAAAGCCTTTGGCCAACACAAAGCTTGATACTTGGTGAGTGTATATAATGTAGGACAAAACTCTGCTCTCTCCTCACCATCCTACTACCTCCTGCAGCTCCTCTCCATCTTGAACTTGTTTTCTGTCGGTGTTTTCTGTTTTTATTGCAGGTCATGACCCTGCTTTAACTTCACATGTTCATGTTTGTGTCTCTTTCAACAGACAAAACCTGTTGCACCTGACGTCATGGGCAGACCTGTGTCCTCTGCTCTCTCCTCACCATCCTCCTGCAGCTCCTCTCCATCATCACCTGTGCGTCACCACCTTGTGCCTAACAGTGAGTTGAACTTGTTTTCTGTCTGTGTTTTCTGTTTTTATTGCAGGTCATGACCCTGCTTTAACTTCACATGTTCATGTTTGTGTCTCTTTCAACAGACAAAACCTGTTGCACCTGACCTCATGGGCAGACCTGTGTCCTCTGCTCTCTCCTCACCATCCTCCTGCAGCTCCTCTCCATCATCACCTGTGCGTCACCACCTTGTGCCTAACAGTGAGTTGAACTTGTTTTCTGTCTGTGTTTTCTGTTTTTATTGCAGGTCATGACCCTGCTTTAACTTCACATGTTCATGTTTGTGTCTCTTTCAACAGACAAAACCTGTTGCACCTGACCTCATGGGCAGACCTGTGTCCTCTGCTCTCTCCTCACCATCCTCCTGCAGCTCCTCTCCATCATCACCTGTGCGTCACCACCTTGTGCCTAACAGTGAGTTGAACTTGTTTTCTGTCGGTGTTTTCTGTTTTTATTGCAGGTCATGACCCTGCTTTAACTTCACATGTTCATGTTTGTGTCTCTTTCAACAGACAAAACCTGTTGCACCTGACCTCATGGGCAGACCTGTGTCCTCTGCTCTCTCCTCACCATCCTCCTGCAGCTCCTCTCCATCATCACCTGTGCGTCACCACCTTGTGCCTAACAGTGAGTTGAACTTGTTTTCTGTCTGTGTTTTCTGTTTTTATTGCAGGTCATGACCCTGCTTTAACTTCACATGTTCATGTTTGTGTCTCTTTCAACAGACAAAACCTGTTGCACCTGACCTCATGGGCAGACCTGTGTCCTCTGCTCTCTCCTCACCATCCTCCTGCAGCTCCTCTCCATCATCACCTGTACGTCACCACCTTGT
>JBBPBX010059112.1:6742-21878 GCA_038048925.1 Garcialebias charrua | reverse complement strand
GTATGAATAATCAGACGAAGCTGAATTTGTGGCTGCAACTAGTGTGTGTTGAACATGCTCCGAAAACAAAAACCTGCATCCTTCTTTGTGGCTGGGCTACGAGAAACCACCTGAAAAAAGACTCTGTATCCTCCAGAGGAACGAGAACACCAGGTATGATTTAAGAGACAGCTTTTAGTGTTATGATTTTATGTAGTCAGTGATTAAATGATACTAATATTTTCGTGCATAACTGGCAAATAAACACACGCACCTATATACTGTATGTATGCTGTCTGTGTATATTTATTTATACTGTATATATAATATAGGTGTCTGTTGTGTTTATTTATATATATATATATATAATATAGGTGTGTGTGTGTGTGTGCGTGGGTTTCTTTTATATATAATCTAGGTGTGTTTGTGTGTGTTCATAAATGAACCCTAATGTTTGTATACTGTACTTTTCTTTTCCTCCTTTCTGTTATATTTCTGCATAAGGTGAGTTCCAGGGATGGTGGATGATGCTCCAGTTGGTCCAGGGATGGATGGATGAAGCTCCAGTTGGTCCAGGGATGGATGACACTCCAGTTGGTCCAGGGATGGATGAAGCTCCAGTTGGTCCAGGAGATGGATGAAGCTCCAGTTGGTCCAGGAGATGGATGAAGCTCCAGTTGGTCCAGGAGATGGATGACGCTCCAGTTGGTCCAGAAGTTTGTGTGCAGTTATGTACCACAGCAACAAATGAGTGAAAATATAATTTCTATAAATAAATCTGCGTTTGAAGTGCATTTGGTGTTGCTGTGTTTCACCTTCTTTATTTCAATAAGATACGTTGTTTAATGTCTAATGAGAAGTTCTACTGCAAATAAAAACACTAGATGTGATTGTTTTTTTGGCAACTTACCAGTTTAGTTTTTTATTGACAAGTACAAAACTTAAAAACATGCATGTTGCTGTGGTTCCTCCTCCAGGAGGAGATTGATAAGAATAAAAGCTATAATTATAAATTTTAGGCTGATTGTTAACTCTAAATTGACTCTGGGTGTGAGTGAGACAGGTCCCTCTTGTAAATGAGTCCCCGTGGCTCAACGAGGCAAGCCTGTATAAATAAAGGTTGAATGAATGAATGAATGAATAAACTAAAAACATTTGAAACTGAATACAATATGAGAACTGTGGGTGATTTGATGTCTTTTAATGAAAATGATTGGCTGCAGAATAAATACCAGAATAAATACCAGGTCAAATACACTCTTCAACAAGAAATGATGGGCAGTTTCTGATTTTAAACAAACTGGAACAGATTCCTAATCATGTGGGACCACTGGACGACCACTGGACGACCACTGGACGACTGGAGCAAGCAGCAAACCCCTCCGGAATCCAAGACGATGGAACTTGGCCCTTCACTCGTCTGTACCTTAAAAAAAGAATAAAACTGTCATGTTTGCATCACAAAGTCTAAAATAAGACCAAGTTTGCTACTCAAAGTAGAAAGAATAAATACAGTTGCTCCTACATTTTTTACTCATTCACAAAGATATACTGTAATGTTCAATTTTATATTGATTTCAGTAATTTTATCTTAGATTTACTTTAATATTTTTGAATTATTGTGCCAGGTGCTTGTGTCATTACTTGTTCTTCTGCTCCTGCGTCTCAGAGTAAGTGTGTCTGTCAACTTCAGCGTGGGAGACCAGTCTGTGACTTGTGTGCAGGCCTTCCTGAAAATATAAATATTTCAATAGAACAAATGTAGTAATAACCAAAAGATGAACTTGTGTTATGGAATATTTTCTGTACAAACAGCATCCCACTGCTTTATTCACATGAGAGTAACAGGGTAACAGTAACATTGGGCAGCACGGTGGCACAACTGGTAGAGCTGCTGCCTCTCAGCGAGAAGGTTGCCGGTTCAAATCCCGGTCCGGGGCCTTTCTGGGTGGAGTTTGCATGTTCTCCCCGTGCATGCGTGGGTTTCCTCCGGGTACTCCGGTTTCCTCCCACAGACCAAAAAACATGCTTGTTAGGCTGATTGGTGACTCTAAATTGACCCTAGGTGTGAGTGTGAGAGTGGATGGTTGTTTGGTGTGAGTGAGACAGGTCCCTCTTGTAAATGAGTCCCCGTGACTCAACGAGGCTAGCCTGTATAAATAAAGGTTGAATGAATGAATGAAAAAGGGACCTACAATCAAAACAGTACTACAGTATGTATGTGCAGTATGTATGTATATACTGTATATATAGTGTGCATACAGTATACACATACACACAGCATATGTAAATGTATTACACACACATGTAGTTATATTATTTATCCACAGATTTGTTTAGTAAATACTTTAACAGATGCTAACGCTACATGCTAAGCTAACCACAGCTAGTAGACGGTGCTAAATCATGAAGAAAAAAACAACAACAGCTCCAACACAGAGAAAATTATACTCTCACATTGTTCTGAAATTGTTTCACAAAATGATTTATGTAGAATATTTTGTTTACCGGAGAAAACGTGATCTGAACACGACGTCTTCGGGAGCAGATCAGGCAGAGGAGGGGCAGCTGTCAGCTCCTCCGATGGAGATAAATCCTTCACGTTTACTTATTTTTGGGATGAAGTGAAAACTGCACTTTGAACAAACGTCTACCCGACAGCAACACCCACTAACCCAACACGAAGTAACCGTTGCAATTAATTAGAAATAAACAAAACAAAAAAACAAAAGTGAAAAATACAGCCAGTAGACTGGGCTTTAACTGCTGCTCTCACTTCAGGCGGAAGTCGTTCCCATAATTCGCGCAAGGCATCATGGGGCGTAGGAATATTGTGGATTAATTTGTACCAAATGCCCTCCAATAAATTTGGTAAAATGTATTTGAATCTTGTCTCCTTCCTCCAGTAGAACAAACCTACATGTCTTTTTTACTATTTAGATTTCCTGGAGTATGAGTACGTGGGAGTGGTGGCGCAGAGGTTAAGAAGGTGAGCTTGTGATCGGAAGATCGCCGGTTCAAGCCCCGGTACCGACAACATCAAAAATGTGGGTGGGATAATTGAAGCAGTCACACCTGTCTCCACCCTCATCTGCCCCACCTGGGCCCTTGAGCAAGGCCCTTAACCCACACCATCTGCTCCCTTGGGAACCCTAGATATGAGCTCTCTGCTCCACACAGAGGGCTGTGGTAGCTCGGTGGCCTGTGGTTGTGTCAGGAAGGGCATCCGGCGTATAAAAACAGTTGCAAAGTCTTCGTGCGACTAGTTCGCTGTGGTGACCCCTAATGAAAGGAGCAGCCGAAAGAAGAAGAAAAAAAGATTTCCTGGAGTATAATCCCAGGTGGCGTTGTTGGTTTTCACTCATTGCAAACTGACTCAAGACTTAACATTCTCTATTAAAACTTTCATATTTTTAAAGATACAGGTAGTCCCCGGGTTACGACGGAGATCCGTTCCTGCGTCGCGTCGTAACTCGAAAATCGACGTAAGTCAGAAAATACGTCAAAACGGCACCTCATACATACAGTACTGTATTTTACCAAGCACTTAGCCTATCCTAACACAGTACCCTACATAGTTATCAAAAAACACATACATTCGGAGCCATAATGAAGGGGGGAAAAAATAGTTAATTTCTTACTGTGAGCTGGTGAAGCCTTCCTCCGCCTGTTAGCATGTTAGCTCCGTGTCCCTCCAACATCTGAGGCTGCCTGTAGTTCGCACGGTCCAGACTGTTTACAGTAAGGCCTGTTAGCATGTTAGCTCCATACATTTGGAGCCATAATGAAGGGGGAAAAGAGTTAATAACCTACTGGGAGCTGGTGAAGCCTTCCTCCGCCTGTTAGCATGTTAGCTCGGTGTCCCTCCAACATCTGAGGCTGCCTGTAGTTTGCGCGGTCCAGACTGTTTACAGCTAGGTCTGTTAGCGTGTTAGCTCTTGCTCCTCCGGTCCAGCTCCGCTGTTTCTGCCATCTGGTGACAAAAACCACCCTCCTAACCTCCTCTGCCTGTCCAAACAATGAGGTCTCCTGTAAGTTTCTACTGAGTGTGTCAAGCTACTCTCCCCTCCCTCCTGTAAATTTCCGCTGAGTTTCGGTACCGTATTTTTTGGTGTAAAGGCGCATAAACCGCGTAACTCGAACAATGCTTTTCAATGGGAGGGCGTTCGTAATCGCAAAACGTCGTAAGTCGAGGCCGTCGTAAGTCGAGGACTACCTGTAATCACACCCATGTTTCATAACAAGATGCTGTTGAACATTCTCAGTCATCCAGGACAATTTATCACAAGCCAATACCTGACAGAAACAAACAAACAAACAGACTGATCCGGTATAAACCCACCCCTCTCTCCTACATGAACATGGAGACAACAAAAACATATATCACCTAAAAATCTACACATCTGTGTTTATACTGGCGAACACAGCTCTAATTGTCTGGGCTCCCATGAGATAAACAAACAAACAAACAAATAAACAAACAAAACTGCCGGCGTCTCAGGGGGGGAAAGCGGTACGCGACCAACACCATTTATGGTGGGATGGCGTGCTGTTGACCTCAACTCGGGATGTTGTGAGTCGGTGGGCGGAATACTTCGAAGACCTCCTCAATCCTACTGGCACGTCTTCCACTGAGGAAGCGGAGCCTGGGGACTTTGGGTCGGGCTCTCCAATCTCTGGTGCTGAGGTCGCCGAGGTGGTTAAAAAGCTCCGCGGTGGCAAGGCTCCGGGGGTGGATGAGATTCGTCCTGAGTTCCTTAGGGCTCTGGATGTTGTGGGGTTGTGTTGGCTTACGCGACTCTGCAATATCGCGTGGACATTGGGGGCAGTTCCCTTGGATTGGCAGACTGGGGTGGTGGTTCCCCTATTCAAAAAGGGGGACCGTAGGGTGTGTTCCAACTATAGGGGGATCACACTCTTAAGCCTCCCTGGTAAGGTCTATTCAGGGGTTCTGGAGAGGAGGGTCCGTCGGATAGTCGAACCTCGGATTCAGGAGGAGCAGTGTGGTTTTCGTGCTGGTCGTGGAACACTGGACCAGCTCTACACCCTCAGCAGGGTCCTGGAGGGTACGTGGGAGTTTGCCCAACCAGTTTACATGTGCTTTGTGGACTTGGAAAAGGCATTCGACCGCGTCCCTCGGGGGGTTCTGTGGGGGGTACTCCGGGAGTATGGGGTACCAGGCCCATTGATATGGGCTGTTAGGTCCCTGTACGACCGGTGTCAGAGCTTGGTCCGCATTGCCGGCAGTAAGTCAGGCTCGTTTCCAGTGAGAGTTGGACTCCGCCAAGGTTGCCCTTTGTCACCGATTCTGTTCATAACTTTTATGGACAGAATTTCTAGGCGCAGCCAAGGTGTTGAGAGGATCCGTTTTGGTGGCCTTAGAATCGCTTCTCTGTTTTTTGCAGATGATGTGGTCCTATTGGCTTCATCAGATCGTGATCTACAGCTTTCGCTGGAGCGGTTTGCAGCCGAGTGTGATGCGGCCGGGATGAGGATCAGTTCCTCCAAATCCGAGGCCATGGTCTTGAGCCGGAAAAGGGTAGCATGCCCTCTCCGGGTCGGGGAGGAGGTCCTGCCCCAAGTGGAGGAGTTTAAGTATCTCGGGGTCTTGTTCACGAATGAGGGAAAACTGGAGCGTGAGATCGATAGGCGGATAGGTGCAGCATCCGCAGTGAAGCGGGCGCTGTACCGGTCTGTCGTGGTGAAGAGAGAGCTGAGTCGAAAGGCAAAGCTCTCAATTTACCGATCGATCTACGTTCCCACCCTCATCTATGGTCATGAGCTTTGGGTTGTGACCGAAAGAACGAGATCTCGGATACAAGCGGCTGAAATGAGTTTTCTCCGCAGGGTGTCTGGACTCTCCCTTAGAGATAGGGTGAGAAGCTCAGTCATCCGGGAGGGACTCGGAGTAGAGCCGCTGCTTCTCCACATCGAGAGGAGCCAGTTGAGGTGGCTCGGGCATCTGGTTAGGATGCCTCCTGGACGCCTCCCTGGTGAGGTGTTCCGGGCATGTCCCACCGGGAGGAGACCCAGAGGAAGACCCAGGACACGCTGGAGGGACTATGTTTCTCGGCTGGCCTGGGAACGCCTTGGGATTCCCCCAGAGGAGCTGCTCCAAGTGGCTGGGGAGAGGGAAGTCTGGGCCTCCCTACTTAGGCTGCTACCCCCGCGACCCGACCCCGGATAAGCGGACGAAAATGGATGGATGGATGGATGGAAACTGCAAACAACACCGTAAATGTCAAACATGCACCGGAAACACTCCCATATCCGGGTGCGCTGAATAGACCGGTAATTACGGTAATAATTTCAAAGCATTAATGCTGTATGTTCATCTTCCAATATAAATGAAATATTGTACATATTAAAGGTCCAAACAGTCAAATATTAAGTTAAACATAAACCTGAAAAGGATGCTGATTGAGGGAAGTCAAAACTACAGTGTTTCCACCCCCCACCCGCACCCCCCAACAAATTTCTCTGAACAATATTTTTTATTTTATATCTGGCACCACCAGAGTTTCGTATCGCACAGACAGATTACGGTAACCATAAAGCTTCTGCATATGAAAGCAGATAATTGTTTCATCTGAAAATTAAATAAATATTTCTAACTGGAACCTTTAATTTGGTGGGGTGACAGCTTGGTTTGTTTAATGGGTTTAGGGGAAATATGATTTCATTTGTAAAAACCAATTTAAAAATAAAAAGGTTTACCAACAAATGACACTGCTGTTTTTAAGCACAACATTCTAGGTTCTTGTCAGTGGAGGGTGTTTCCTGGGACACTGCTGCACATTATTACCTGTTAGTTACCTGTTAGTTACTTGTTAGTTTTTTTTATTGTCTGAAGGTTTGTTTGTTTTTCTTCCCTCCATCTGTTTGCTAAGACCTTAGCTTTACCTACAGCACTTTTTACTTCTTCTTTCTTTTTACCGTACTTTTTGGCGTAAAAGTCGCTTCTGTGTATAAGCCGCTTTGTCCAATTATTGGGAATTATTTGGAAAAATCCATAAATATGCTGCTTCGCCCTGTAAGTCGCTTCTATTATGCGTCACCGCTATGCGACGCGTCAGCGCCTCATTTGCCCTGCTGAAAATGGCATCCACAGAAGCGAGCCAGCACGGAAGGACTTTACAAGATTAACACGGTAAAAACAATTATTTCTTTGCTGAGAAAAAATATATTTCTTAGCTGACATTATAGCACAAGGGTTCCTGAGCTTAACCGTTCCTTAATCAATTCACTAAATGGTCAAATCTGCTAGATTTAAATTGTTTCGGTTTGACGTCTTCTAAACGGTCTCGTGCGCTACAAAAATAAATTATAAATAAATCGAATTTTATCTCAAATGTCTTATACAGGGCAACAGTTTGTAAATTAAACCCATATAATTACACTCTGTAAGCCTAAAAAATATTTGCCGAGGGGTTTAAGAGCTGTTTATCTAAACAGTAGGTATCTGTTTACGGTAGCTAACTGCTAACAACCAAGTTAAAAGAGCGATTTTTTTTTTTTTTTAGCTCTAAACATCTTCTGCAGCTAACAGTTTGTAAATGACCACCAAATAATTATGCCCTGTAAGTGTCAAGAAAATCCGCGGTGTGGTTTATGAGTTATCTTGCTAAAAACACAGCTAACAACACAGCTAATAGTAGCTACCTCCAGAGCAGGAGGCCGGGCAGCGACAGAGTCAGTCCGAGCAGAGGAGGCTTTTTTCGGACACATGAGCTAGAAACGGTCGGTGTACTCTCTGGAAGTGTCCCCCTAGCGGACAAAAGTGGTACTGCACCATTTTTTTGCCAAAATGAAAAACGGTCATATCTGAGTCAAAAATGGGTCTAAAAATATGGGAAAAAATCCATAAATATGACGCTTCGGCGTATAAGCCGCAGGACATGCAAATTAGTAAAAAAACAGCGACATATAAGTACGGTACCTCCTGTCCTGTAGTCCAAGAGTGACAGGAATGAAAACAAGACGTAAAGTTTCTGTATTCATTCAGAAGTGGGGGAGTTCACGGTAAACTGTCCACCGTCACGAAACACACCTGCAGTGCTCAGAAAATATTCCTGTTTAAATTTAATTAGTTTTATTATTCCCCCCCACCCCTCTTTGTTCTCATACCTAAACCCCTTAACCTCCATCGTCCATGTCAGAGAAGCAAGAGGCGCACATTCGACAGCACTGAAGAACGCAGCCTTTGCAGATGAATCTTTTGCACCCGAAGCACATGTTGGAGCCCTTTTTGGAAGGACACAGCTGACGCCTCCTGTTGTTGGCCTGGAGCTGAGGCGGAGGTGGCAGGGACAGGGATGGAGACAAAAAGGAGGAGATGGGGAGTCGCATGCTGAGAAGGCCAGCGTCTCCTCTTGGCGACAGCCTGTCAGTCTGACCAGTGCAGCCGAGGCCGAAGCATGTGGGTGACACCTCCTCCTCTGGACGAGAGGTGCGACGAGGCCTTGTACAGCTGCTTGAGAAAAAAACTGTCAGACTTGACAGGCATCCAGTTTTTTTTTTTTTGGGGGGGGGGGGGTTCCCCTCCATATCATAAAGGCATTGAACGATGACACGTTGTGGAAAATAGCAGCTAGTGGGCCATCATCCTCCTGCAGCTGTAGGTGGCGACAACCTTGTCCAGATTGTCTACGTCCCCCTTGTTGCAGTTGTAGCACAGGACCCAGGTAGGTTTGGAGCCCCCCCACTCCCACACCAGGTCCTGTGAAGGCAGCATGATCAGGAGCAGCCCATTCCAGTTGCTCTTGGGCATGTAGGAAGATTAATCTGTGGTGGCCACCACTGACCACCCCCTGGCTCCGCCTCTGCACCTGGTGGTGGATAAAAATGACCCCCTCCACTCACCAGGATCCATCACTCTGCTGCTCTTCTATAAAGTCTAATGCCGGTTGCCCACCAGACGCGTTTCGGCCAGCGGAAGCGGCCGGTTTACATTGAAAGTCTATGTGGAGACGCGTCGAGGCGTGTCGGGTCGTGAAGCGGCGCGGCTGCACGCGGCAGTTCCTTTCCGCACACGCGCGCGTCCGAAGCAACCTACGCGTCGAGCCGCCAAGGGTCAAATATTTGACCTTTCGAGTCGACGCTTGACGCAGCGCAGCAACCAATCGGGAGAGACTCTGCTATGTGATGACGCAACGAAAACGGGACTGTTTTTGGACTTTTTAAACTTACCCCATGAAGAAACCAGTCTCCGGTAAGAAACTTGGCATTTTTACAGTTGCTGCTGTCCGCTCGAGCGTACGATCACCCCAAGCATAAAAAAACGTTTTAATCTCAACAAAGACTTTTGGAGCTGCAGTTCGGCTCGTAGAAAACCCACTCAAGTAGTAACGAGGCTCACGAACAGCTGATTTTATCTGCCCGGTGTACAAGAAACAACCGGAAAAGGAGCCAGACCTCCCTCCTCTGCCTCCTCCCAGGGCGCGTCATCAGACGCGTCTTCAGTGGCTGTGTGAAAGTGACAAGCGGCCAAAAGGGGGCGGCAGGAGCGTTTCGACGCGTCCGGTGGGTAGCCGGCATAACTCCTCTCACTTTAATTTCTTGCACAAAAAACATTTAGGTTTACTTTCATTCCCTGTTTGATTCCATTCCAGAAAAACACTCATCTCCAAACTACAAACACTACTCAAATCCTTCAGCGAGGAGGGGAAACCAGGGTACAGCTTGTTAATGCTTGCAGTCATTCCAGGCCTGTTGCACCTGATTTTTTTCACATCTGTATCATCCGACCATCCATCCATTATCTTTACCCGTTTATTCCATTTTTGGGTCACGGGGGTCGCCGGTGCCCATATCCAGCAATCACAGTGCGAGGGGCAGGGTACACCCTGGACAGGTCGCAAGTCCATCACAGGGCCACATATAGAGACAAACAAGACAAACAACCATTCACACTCTCACTCACACCTAGGGACAATTTACAGTTACCAGTCAGCCTAACATGCAGGTTTTTGGTCTGTGGGAGGAAACCGGAGTACCCGGAGGAAACCCACTCATGCACGGGGAGAACATGCAAACTCCACCCAGAAAGGCCCCCGGACCGGTATTTGAACCGGCAACCTTCTCGCTGAGAGGCAGCAGCTCTACCAGTTGTGCCACCGTGCTGCCCCCATCTGTATCATGACAAACTTTATTTTTAGTAACACTGATCAACTCACTGATGTCATGTCCACCTAGTACATTTAACCTATAAAAAAAGAGTGTTTTATACAGTTTTAGGGTTTCAGTGTCCGTTCAGGTGAAAGTGCAACTTGACTTTTTTTTCAAGAAGGCAAAACTCTTAGGAGTTTAAATGTTTTCTGGCACTTAAAACAAGTCGGGCCGTGTTTTAAAACTCTGTATTTAAGCTTTTTTGGAGACGTAACACCAGCCTGAGTCAACACTCACAATCCCGCCTGTGTGCTATTTTCCGGAAACACAACATACCTTTCCACTTCTACGCTGATGACTGTCAAATCTACTTCCCCTAAGAAACAATGGTACATGCTCTATTCACCCTCTGCTCGACTGCCTGGCTGACATCAAGGACTGGATGGCTTTAAATTTCTTAAGTTTTAATGAAAAGAAGTCTGAAACCATGTTGTTCCTTCCCAATGACACAATCTTGAACCACTGCATCAACCTTTCTGCTCTAGCCCTGTCTGAAAAACAAAAAGTCACAAATCTGGGAGTGATAATGGATCCTTCCATGAAACTCAACAGTCATGTAAACATGATCGTTAAATCCTGTTTTTTCCAGCTGAGGCGTCTGTCTAAGCTGAAGCCCATATTATCAAAAAATAACCTGGAGACAGTAATTCACGCATTTATTACATCTAGGCTTGATTACTACAATTCACTCCTGTTTGGTATCAGTCAGACCACCATTGCACAATTACAACTGGTTCAGAACGCAGCAGAACGATTTTTAACCAGTACACGCAAAAGAGAGCACATTACACCAGTCTTGGCCTCCCTGCACTGGCTACCGGTTCATCTCCGAATCCAGTTCAAAATTCTCCTCTATGTCTACAAATCACTGAACGGTCTCGGCCCCGCCTATCTCTCTGATTTGATACACCCATATGTCCCACCACGTGCTCTGAGGTCAGCGGACCAGGTACTTTTGACAGTTCCAGGAACTCATCTTAAATGCAGAGGTGACAGGGTGTTCTCTGTAGCAGGACGAAGACTCTGGAACGAGTTACCGCTGCTCGTCAGACAGGCCCCCTCCCTCTCAGTTTTCAAATCCCGTCTAAAGACCCATTACTATTCTGTTGCTTTCAACACCAGCTGATCTGTGTTTGGTTGTTTTATTTATGGTCTGCGATGTTCTTATGTCAATTTTTTGTACTTCATTGTGTGTGTTGCCTGTGGTTTGTTTGTACAGCACTTTGGTTGGCCTTGTCGCTGTTTAAAGTTATAAATAAAATGGTATGGTATGGTATGGCGTGTACACAGACCCGCAAATCCACACAGACGATTGCAGTGATCCTGATGTTATTACATGTAGTCAGTGTCCCCACCCTGGTAGATAAGCGTCCGGTAACGTGTCCGTAAAGAGCAGCGGGGAAGGCAGAGGCACCTCGGCAGATGGCCCTATCAGTGTTGGGTAAACCTGCGGCCGGCGCGGCTGTGTTTGGCTTAACGGCCTATAAGTAATTCATTGTGTTCACTGAGAAGGAGCATCTGTCGACCCCCCCGGCCCCTGGAGACGCACATGTACACACACAGTTATGCATAGATAAACATACTTACATGAGCGTTTGCACAACTGCAGGTACACGCACGCACACAAACACACACACACCGGGCTTTCAAACTCATTTGTAGTGGACTGTGCAGGTGGCTGCAGAATAGGACGAGGCCTTTGTTCCATGTGACCACCTCTGATCAGATAACCTCCACTGATCTCACTTAATACTCACTAAAACTCATTTACCTGCAAACGTGAAGGCAGGTCTGAGCTGATGATGTCGAGAAAAGGTGGAGGGGGGAGGAGGAGAAACAACAACAACCCTGCAGCTGCACCTTGACGGGAGCTCCACGTCTAAAATATCCAAACAACGGATTCATTTTTTTCCCTTTCCAACCAACGATCGGCTTCATCCGTCTGCATCTTTATTGAATAAACTCTTGTACGATCACACCTCCCTTCATGTTATGTCGTCTCGGCCTGTAAACAATTTACCACCTCAACACAATTACTGTAATGACATGCAAAAGCTCCTCTTTCTGACACAAACATCAACCTGGATTGTGTTTCTTTATTCATCAGCATGGCTGATAATACTCGCTGCCCACCGAGTCCTCCTGAATGAACACCGGGATGATTTTGCTAATTACATTTCATTAAAAGGCTTTTATTTATTTTTTTAAGTTAATGAAAGTGAATTTTATTTGTGTAGCATTTTTACAAGTTAGGGTGTGGAAATAATTTGGACAAAAAGCAGCAAAACTGAAAACAAAAACAATGAAATGTACGATTTTTTACTGGGGCTTTTGTCCCAAACTCAGCGTTAACTCTGGGTCTGATTAAAATGAGGTTAAATAACTCTGAGTTACTTAACTCTGAGGTAAGAGTGTGCACGTTCTCAGTGCCACACCATCAACAGTGGAGCTCCGAAACCTCGACTCCAAACACGGAGTCTGGAGCTGAGGGAGTTTCAGCTCCAGCTTTGAGTCGTGTCGACCGCTTTTCAATCCGTTGAATTATTTTAGCATATAAATTGAGTCAAATCTACAAATAAATAAATAATTAAATGTTTTGTAAAAATGTTTGTTAGTTTGGATGAAGTTCGTGTCACGACTGGACCCACAAATGCAGACCAACACAAGGAGCCACAAGGAGCCACAAGGAGGCAAAAGGAGGAACAGGGCGATGTAAGCAATCAGGCATAAGGAGACACGTGGAGACATAGGTGAACACAGGAAGGTATGAGACAGCAGGAGTCCTAAGAGACACAGGGACACACAGTAAGCCACAAGGAGACACAAGGAGGCGTAATGAGGCATGAAGAGGGGCAAGGAGACACAGGAAGGTACAGTGAGCTACGAGAAGATCCAAACAAACGAGCTGAATGTGACATGGAAGCAGAACAATGCTCGACTGGAGGGTAAAACTAAGACATGATGTAAACTGGGACTGATGGGTGGAGTGGCTGCAGCTGCGACAGGTGAATCAGGGACAGGTGGAGATCCTGACAACACACACTGTAAAAAAAATTCCGTAGTTTTTATGAAAAAAAAAAACAACTGGCAGCTGTGGTTGCCAGAATAAATCTGTAAAAAATACACTGAACATGTAAACAGTTGTACAGAGTTAGCTTTAACTTCAACAGTTTTATGATGTACAATTAACAAGCTATTTTGTAAACTTAAATACATTTTCAATGTACTTTTTACAATATTTTAATGTAAAAAATACAAATCAAACAGTAAATTTTACAGATTATTTTACTTAGATGTACATTTAAAATCTGTTTAAGTTTACAATATTTCTTGGAAATTCTACATATTAAAACTGTTGAAATTACAACTAACTGTAAAACTGTTTACGTGTTCATAGTATTTTTTACAGATTTATTCTGGCAACCACAGCTGCCAGGTTTTTTTTGTAAAAAGTACAATTTTTTTTATTTTTTTTTACAGATTTATTCTGATAACCACAATTGTCAGCTATTTTTATAAAAAATATACAGTATTTTTTTTTTTTTTTTTAGCATTTTTATTTAGCAAATTAGCATGAACATGTCACTGTTTTACAAACAAAACAAGACTTACCCAAACAAATTTCACATACTCAGCATTAGTGAAATACGAAAAATAAAACTTGTTAGAATGACTTTCAAATACTAAAATTAAATTAAATTAAAACTTAATTAATTAAAACTAAATTAAAAGTTTTTCTCATCCGTTTATTTTAAAAAACGAAAATGTAAAAATAAGAACAGCTTCAAAAAACGTAATGAAACATTTCTGTTTTTTACTTAGTGTTTCCAAATTTTTTAATTCAACCAAAATACCAGAATAGCCCAACTGTCCGTGAAAACATATATACTGTAAATAACTTCAGCCACATTTACAGCTCTGTTTCTTGTATTTCAGTTACTTACAAGTTATAACCAATGTCACACACAACTGCCCTGTGTTCATATTTTAACAATACAAAGCATTTAACCTTTGCAGGCTTTTCTAACAAAATCAAAAGATCTATAGACTGATGTATAATAAGTAAAAAAAAAACAGAAACAGCAATGACACTGTAACAATTGTTAAACTTTTTTGCATTGTAACTCACAGGTTTAGTCCGTATTCAGACATCACGCCACTCATGATCTGAGAGCTCCTGGATTAACGTGAGGATTCTGGGATTCACGTGAAGACGGGATGTGCGGGTCTTTTCAACTTTAGTGCCTTTCTCTTGGTTGATTCCAAAGAAGCACCTAAAGAAATACAAAAAAAATAAAATAAAAATCATAGGACATAATTGATATAAGGGTTTTCGGTAGATAAACCTTCAGCCCCCCAGTCAGAGCGTGTGTGAGTAATGTGGACTTTTTGCTTTTAGGATTGTGTGTGCGCATGGGTTTGTATTGTGAGGACCCACTGTCCATCAAATGTCTCTTTTTTGACTAATTGTATAGGAGAATACGCTAACAATAGATTGTTTCTGACGTCATGGCAAAGATGGGCGGTCTTTTGGGGTGCATGACATCATGTGCAAAGGTGAAGATATTTATCACCGAAAACTCAGAGAGACTGAGCTGAGGTTGAAGACACCTGCAACGAACCTGCGACTTCAGAGCAAGGCCCCGAAACTTGAGGACACTCAAGGTCGTCTTGAGGACTCTCAAGGTCGTCTTGACATGTTTTGAAATTTTCCTTCCAGACGTTTTGCCGTTTGTCGCAGCTCAGTCAGAAACTGGTTTCACTTCGATCCAGTTCTGCTGTGGAGGTGTACGACTCGTGGAGCCGGAGATCTAGTTTCTGGAGTTAAATGTTCTTCGGAGAAGTCTCTACGCTCAGATCTTCTTCTTCTTTTGTGTTTAGATGTTGATCCAAACGATGCTGTCGCCACCTAGTGGTGATGTCTGCTCATTTATGGCCCAAAGACCAGAATAATGATTTAAAATTAGTATACAGCATATATATATATATA
>JBBPBX010059111.1:0-15944 GCA_038048925.1 Garcialebias charrua | reverse complement strand
TATATAAAAATAAAAACAATGAACTCAAAAGTGGTTATTGGTTAGAGTGGTTGCAATGTTTAGAACAAGTTTCTACATTAATGTTGACAGTAAAATAAATCAACAACACTGTTTAGGAAATTAATAATTATCAGAACTATAACTCCTTCAGGAGCTTCCTCACCTCCACGAACGTTTGATATGGCTTCTTCAGGTCGAGCTGCAGGAGGTTCCCGAGCACCGGGAGGCCTCGTGGCCCTGGTGGATCCTTGCCAGGTTTTTTGGACGTGAAGCTGTAAGAAGACAGTACATATGTGAGCAGAAGGAGCAACAGAACCACCAGCAGGGATGATGAGGAGGACTGCAGCAAAACATCTAAAACTGCCATGATTTGACACAAACTGGTTAAAGTTAGTGAAGGAAAGCAGAAGATGTCTCTGACAGAGGATGAACCGCAGCCCGCTTCATTTAAACAAACAGCATATAGGTTTAGGGTCAGGAAGTGAATCATTGCTTTGGCAGCCGGAACTTTGTTCTGTGTCAAAGTTGTAAGTCGTTTAACTGTGCATGATACCTGTTGCACTGGAGCAGAGTTCACACTGGAAAACTGATGAAACCTTATTCATTCAATTCAACCTTTATTTAGTCAGGTAAATCTTATTGAGCCTCGGGGGCTCATTTACGAAAGCGACCTGCTACAAACTAAAGAATGATGAACATCAATGATACAAATACATTAAACAATAAACAAAAGAAAAGAAAAAGTAGCAAAAAGTAGCAAAAACATTTTAAGGTAGATGTACAAAAAAATCAAAGACAGGAACATATCTGCATTGGTTTTTGCCAGGATTCCAACAGATTCTGAAAACCATCCAGAGAGGTCAGGGTCGAGAGCTTCAGATCTTTTTGTAAGATATTCCAGGAAGCAGGAGCGGAGTAGGAGAAGGCCCTTTTTCCAAGTTCAGTCCTCACTGACGGAACACTGCAGGTAATCATGTCCTGAGAGCGCACGCTGTAGCTGCACTCACGCAAAGACATGTAGGAGGAGATGTATGAAGGCAGCAGACCAAGAAGTGATTTAAAGATGAAAATGTACCAATGGAAGAGTCTGCGTGAGGTTAATGATGTCCAGTTAAGTCAAAAGTCAAAGTCAACTTTATTGTCAGAACTGCAATATGTACAGGACATACACAGGATTGAAATTGCGTTTCTCTCAGTCCCTCGGTGCAACAGTAACCATTTAAACACTAAAACACTAAAACATTTAATAAACATAAGCATAAAATAGTAAAAGTGTAACACTGTCCTGAGTTTTTGCATAGTAGTATAAAAGTATGAAAATTTACACCAACACTAAAACACTAAACATTTAATGAACATAAGCATAAAATGAAATAATAAAAGTGTAATACTGTCCTGAGTTTTTGCATAGTAGTATAAAAAGTATAAAAAGTATATCTATAAAATAAACTGAAGGTTCTAGCATTGACATTTGCAAAGAGTGGCAAAGCAGCATATGAGTTAATGTACACAGTATATGTATGAGGTAGTTGATGTTGGTATAGAGGCAAAGTGGCATATGCAGTAAGGCACATAAGGCACATTGGGCATCCTTAAATAAGGCTAGTCAGAGAATACTGTATATGTATCAGCAGTAGTGTAGATATAAAAGTAGTGTGAATGTAAACAGTAGTAATAAATGTAAACAGTAGTAATAAATGTAAACAGTATTAATAAATGTAAACAGTGAATGTAAATAGTAGTATGACTATAGGCCAGTAATGTAATACAAACATTAGTGCAAATATGAGAAGTAGTGGTCTTGAGCCGGAAAAGGGTAGAGTGCCTTCTCCGGGTCGGGGAGGAGGTCCTGCCCCAAGTGGAGGAGTTTAAGTATCTCGGGATCTTGTTCACGAATGAGGGAAAACTGGAGCGTGAGATCGATAGGCGGATAGGTGCAGCGTCCGCAGTGAAGCGGGCGCTGTACCGGTCTGTCGTGGTGAAGAGAGAGCTGAGTCAAAAGGCAAAGCTCTCAATTTACCGATCGATCTACGTTCCCACCCTCATCTATGGTCATGAGCTTTGGGTTGTGACCGAAAGAACGAGATCTCGGATACAAGCGGCTGAAATGAGTTTTCTCCGCAGGGTGTCTGGACTCTCCCTTAGAGATAGGGTGAGAAGCTCAGTCATCCGGGAGGGACTCGGAGTAGAGCCGCTGCTTCTCCACATCGAGAGGAGCCAGTTGAGGTGGCTCGGGCATCTGGTTAGGATGCCTCCTGGACGCCTCCCTGGTGAGGTGTTCCGGGCATGTCCCACCGGGAGGAGACCCAGAGGAAGACCCAGGACACGCTGGAGGGACTATGTTTCTCGGCTGGCCTGGGAACGCCTTGGGATTCCCCCAGAGGAGCTGCTCCAAGTGGCTGGGGAGAGGGAAGTCTGGGCCTCCCTACTTAGGCTGCTACCCCCGCGACCCGACCCCGGATAAGCGGACGAAAATGGATGGATGGATGAGAAGTAGTGCAAACTGAATGAGCACATGACCGAGAGTTTAGTGAATAACCCGTTTGATGACACAGAGTCCAGTGTTAAAATCTTTGTGTTGTGTGGTAATGTGTGAGAAAGTTTTTTGTGTTAAGGCAGTTCAAATGGGAGGGGAGGCAGAGCAGGCAGAGTGTTTAGCATCCTGACTGCCTGATGAACAGAGCTGTCTCTCAGTCTGCTGGTTCGAGCCTGGAGACTCCTCAGTCTCCTCCCTGATGGCAGCAGTCTGAAGCAGCTGTGTAGTGGGTGTGTGGGATCACCTGCCATGCAGAGGGCTTTCCGAGTGAGGCGGTTGCTGTGTAAGTCCTGCAGTGAGGGGAAGGAGGTGCCGACGATCTTCTCAGCTGCTCTCACGATGCGCTGGAGGCTCTTGCGGCAGGATGCAGTACATGCACCAAACCACACAGTGATGCAGCTGGTCAGGACACTTTCTATGGCACCTCTGTAGAAGGTGCACATGATGGGGGTTGAAGCTCCAGCCCTTTTCAGCTTGCGGAGAAAGTAGAGACGCTGGTGAGCCTTCTTGGCCAGTGATGCAGTGTTCCTGCTCCAGGTCCTCTGAGACATGCACTCCCAGGAACTTGGTGCTGTCTACGCTCTCCACTGCGGTTAACCAGTGAATAGAGGGTGCAGTGGTGGGTACGATAATCACAGCCAGTTATGAATCTTAGTGCACCATGATAGACAACATCCAACATCTGCAGGGTGCTTGTAGGAGCATTCATGTAGAGAATGTCACCGTAATCAATGGAGGGAAGGAAAGTCACAGATACAAGGCGTTTCCTAGCATTCAGTGTTAGACATGATTTATTTCTGAAAAAGAAACCCAGTTTAACTTTCAGTTTCTTCACTAGGTTTTCCACGTGGAGTTTAAAAGAGAGATGTGAATCGACCAGGATACCCAAATATTTATAGGAATCAACAAACTCAATAGGGACACCATTTGAGGAAAAAATCAGAGGAAGATCTGCTGGGACCGACTTCCTACTTGAACAAAACATCCTTTTGGTTTTTTCAGCATTTAGGACAAGTTTGAGACGGAAAATTGTAAAGATGGTTGGTCCTAAAACTGAGCCTTGTGGTACACCATTTTTAACAGTTAAAGGTGCTATGTGTAACTTTCTGTAGAGTGCAGAACTTAGAAAAAATTTCAACAGGCAAAGCATTCTGATCCCTCCCCCTCAGAGCCATATATGGCTCTGCTCCCCCTGGCCCTGCTGAAATTCAAATTCAAGCTCTGTTTTTATTGGCTGATTCAAATTCAAGCTCTGTTTTTATTGGCTGGTTACAAACTCTGTTTTTATTGGCTGGTTAATGGCGGGTCACTCTGTGTTTTTAGTGTTTTTATAAATGCTGATAGAGAAGCAAGGGGACTATAGTTTTTTTCAGAGATTACTTTGTCTAACATCAGTCTGTCAGTAGATAGTGACAGAGTGAAGAAATATGTTAAAAATATATTGTTAGAAAAGTTACAGACTGCATTACAAAGTTACATAGTGCAGCTTTAAATAGCTGGAAGAAGTACCGTTATGTTGAACACATTGCCTCCGATTGGAAAGATAGTTAGAAAACCAACCGATGGTGTGATCAGAGAAACCGATTTCTGAGAGCTTATGACACAGGATGTTATGATCCACAGTGTCAAAAGCTTTAGACAGGTCTAAGAAAAGTGCAGCACAATAATCCTTAGCATCCAATGCTTCAACAACATCATTAAGAACCTTCAGAGAAGCAGTTGTTGTGCTGTGTTGTTTCCTGAAACCAGATTGATGGAGAGGTAAGATGTTAAATGAGTCCAGATAATTTTTGATCTGAGATTTTGATCAAAATTTTTTGATTTTTGATCCACTTATAACTTCTAAATATTCAGACCAAAACAGAAAAATAAAAAACTATGTGTACATTTTTCTTTGCTGAGCATGTCAAATATTGGCTATTTTAGCCATTTATCATCATTTTTGTCTATATATTTTTTTTATTAATCTAAACTTTTTGATTTTTGTTGTTTTGTTTAAATGGTAAATGGTAAATGGAGCTTATTTATATAGCGCTTTCCAGCCCCCTGTGAGGAGCCCCAAAGCGCTTTACAATACCAACCATCCACCCATTCATACACACATTCATACACCGGTAGCGGTGAAAATTACATAAATTCAAAGACATTAAGCAAAGTAAAAATATTGCACAGTTCAAGAAAAAGAATATAAGGATTACAAAATTAATGTGTATAAAATGAATGAGACAAAATCTTATTTATCTTATTTATCTGTGTGTTTGCATATTACCGTATTTTTGGCCTATATGTCACCTTTTTTTTCATAATTTTCATGCCCAGCGACTTACGTATACGCTGAAGCAACTTATTTATGGATTTTTTCCATATTTATAAACCAGTTTTTGCCTGAGATATGACCGTTTTCATTCATTCTGACTGAAAATATTGATCACTACCATTTTCAGCCATGACACTCAAGTAGTATGGCATGCCATTGTATCATGTAATAGATCAAAGTGGCTGACACAATCAGCTTGCCATAGCCTGTCACCTTCATCCAGTTCGCCTAGAGCAACCGTCAAATCAGCTGAATTTCACTGGGCTGCCTTGGAGAAATGCAGCTTGAAGTGCATTTATTAAGTAAAAATTCAACCAAGACACACCTTTACTATAATGTTGAGCAAACAAATAATTTCTGGGTTCGGCCCACATTTCCAGGTTATCAATGGTGACACATAATAGATGTGATGTACACAGCAAAGCAACATACAGTATTTATGGATTTTTGCACTTTATTAGACATATTTACACTGATGAGAATTTTTGAGGTTACCACTACCATTGACCGCAGAGTTGCGGCTATGGAACAACATTTGGTGCTCGGCAGTGGCGGATGTAGTGTGGATACACCTGTTCCAAGAATACCCAATGTCAGTGACATGATATTTGCTATGGGCAGCTCTGAGGAGGTAGCGGCATGCATGGATACTGCTCCAACAAACTGTGTTACCGCTAATAATGCCGCGTTGGCCATGAATGGGACCTACACCGACTATTCCAGGACTATTGACGAGTCTGCGGTGAGTGAGAGCCATAACCGAACCTGTGCTGTAGATGTGCCTATGAGTTCGCCCACATGGAACTTGGTGGTGAAACAAGGGCGTCGTTTGAAAACCGAGAGCCATCCTGCTCCATTAAAACGCCAAGCTAAACCTGAGCGTAAAAGACCAGCACCTGTTATTGGTACAGGAGCTCAAAGCACCATAAAAGTGGTAAGAACAAAACTTGTAACTGTCTTTGCAACTAGATTTCATCCAGATATTGATGATGAGGCACTAATGAACTATCTTAAAGGAAAACTTGGATGCGATGTTCAGTGCCAGCGTATTGTCACCTCAGCACTGGCTCTCCTCAGGGATGTGTGCTGAGCCCTCTTCTGTTTACTCTGCTCACATATGATTGTACAGCCACACATCCAGGCTGTCATATTGTTAAGTTTGCAGATGATACAGCTGTGGTGGGATGCATCACAGATAATGATGAATCCAGCTACAGACAGGAGGTGGAACATCTGGAGAGTTGGTGCAAAGAGAATAACCTTCACATGAATGTGAAGAAGACGAAGGAGATGATTGTGGACTTCAGAAGGAACAAACACACCCACACCCCACTGTATATAGGTGGATCTGCGGTGGAGGTGGTCTCCAGCTACAAATACCTGGGTGTACACATGAATGATAACCTCAGCTGGAGCAATAACACCACCAGCCTGATCAAGAAAGGTCATCAGAGACTCTACTTCCTCAGACGGCTGAGACGAGCCGGTCTGAGAAGCTCAGTCCTCACCTCGTTCTACAGGTGTGCAGTGGAGAGCGTCCTGTGCTCCAGCATCAACGTGTGGCATGGAGGCTGCACAGTTGCAGAGAGGAAAGCTCTACAAAGAGTGGTGAAGGCTGCACAGAAGTCTGTGGGAGTCAGTCTCCCCACCATCACAGACATTTACACCTCCAGATGCAGAAAAAGAGCCACCTGCATCATGAAAGACCTCACTCACCCAGCACACTCACTCTTTGCACCACTCCCCTCGGGACGGAGGTTGAGGAGCATCAAATGTAGAACCACTAGACTGAGGAACAGCTTCTACCCTGAGGCTGTCAGACTCATGAATAAATAAATAATAAGAATAAACACTGCAAAATGTCACATCATGCTGATGCTGATCTGTTTCTTGTTGCTGCGTTCATCTGTGACCATCTGCTCATGTTCGTGCTGCTGTTTATAATGATGTTTTTCTACTACATTAGGGCTTAGTGTATTACTAGCTGATGTCTCTCTTAGTTAATCCTAGATGTTATTATTGTTTTTCTCTTGCATTTGTTGTTGGATGTAACTGGGACCCTGTGTACATAATCTCGTTTTCAACACATGTACTACATGCGGTGCAAATGACAATAAATTCTCTCTGACTCTGATATAGTTCTTTTAAAGTCAGTGTGGAGTGTGAGAACGTTGCAGACGTGTACAGCCCAGAGCTGTGGCCAGAGGGCTCAGTTGTGCGCCGTTACTATGAGCCACGGAATAAACCTACGACGTCTAAAGGGCCTGGGGTGACTACTTCCAGTGATGCCAAAGGGTTGGATGGAACGGCTGCAATGAATACATCATAGACCAATTAATGCGTGTTATTTCTTACAATTGCCGGGGACTGCGTGTCGGTAATACAGCTGGAGATAAAGCACGACGTCTGGTTGTGGATAGACTGTTGCAAAAATGTGATATCCTTTGTTTACAAGAAACTTTTTTATCAAAACAGGATTTGGGAAGTTTGAACTGTATTAATGACTGTTTCTGTGGAGCTGGTGAATCTACTGTGGATCTTTCTATGGGTATAGTGAGGGGACGAATAGTAGGAGGAGTAGCCATTCTATGGCATAAAAAGCTGGATCCAGTTCTAAATGTCATCAGAACTGGTGTTGACTGGTGTATTGCTGTACATTTAAAAGTGGAAAACAAAGAATTTGCTATTATTAATGTCTATACACCATATGAGTGTCCTCAGAATGAAGACATTTATTTGGATAGACTTGCTTTCTTGAACTCTTTCATTGATGATCATTATTTTACCTCTGTGTATATAGTAGGTGATATGAATGCAGATATATCTGATGAATATTCCTTATTTGCTAAACATATGCATCAGTTTTGTGATGATAACAGTTTCATATTGTCCAGTCAGCTCCTGCTGCCTGCAGATAGCTATACCTATATAAGTGAAGCTTGGCATACAACATCATGGCTTGATCATTGCATTAGCTCTGCTGATGCCCATGCTGTTGTAAAATCAATAGAAATCTTATATGAGTATTCTATGTCAGATCATGTTCCATTTTTAATGATGTTGGATATTAAAACCAGAAAAACAGTAGATGTTATTACTGTTTTTCTCTTTCATTGTTGTTGGATGTAACTGGGACCTCGTGTACATAATCTCGTTTTCATCTCATGTACCACATGCGGTGCAAATGACAATAAAGACTCTCTGACTCTGACTCTCTGACTCTGACTAAAAGTCTTCCAGAGTTTATACTGGGGGTAAATAGTGCCCCCTCAGCTAAATTCCAATGGTCCAGACTCTCTGAATATGATTTATCAATATATCATATGAAAACTGATCTTCTTTTGAGTAAGATAAGTCTTCCTCTTCAATCTGTCATGTGCTCAGATGTTAATTGCAGTGATATCTCTCACTGTATAGACCTTCATACTATGTATGATGGCATTGTGGGTGCTTTGAGTGAGTCTACAAGATCATTCCTTACATCCAGAAAGACTAATAACATCAGGCCAGGTTGGAATAAATATGTGTCAGGATACCATGCAGAAGCGAAACAGGCATATAAGATGTGGGTAGAAGCAGGTAGACCAAGAAATGGGACTCTTCTTGATTATAAAAAATTAACCAGTGCAAAGTTTAAATATGCTATTCGGTACATTTCCAAATATGAACAGAACATGAGAGCAGACTCTATGGCTGAAAAACTGCTTTGTAATAATGCCATTGGCTTTTGGAACGATGTCAGAGCTTTAAACAGGTCTGCTGCATTATTCCCCAGTACCATAGAGGGCGTATCTGGGGCTCATAATATAGCAGAGCTATGGAGACAGCACTATTCTGCTTTATTTAACTGTGTAAAAAGTGAACCATATGGACTGGGAAATATTGCTAAGAGTGATGTGGTTATAACCCCTAGTGAAGTCCAGCAGGCTATAGCGTAATTGTGTAAGAATAAGGCAACAGGTTCTGATGGCATTACAGCAGAACATCTGAAATATGCTAGTGTAATAATATAGGAGTTATTAGTCAGTTTCCTGACTTACCTATAGTTTGGATGCGCAGGTCTGAGCAGATTTTATCTGCACAAACCTACCACCAATTCGCGAGTTCAACCTTTTTCCGGTATTAAATTGCTTTAAAGTGATTAGCCAAAAATGTAATTTCACGAGAGACTTCAATTTATGTTGGTCCACCAGAAAATAGACCTTTTATTGAAATTATCATAAAAGTACATTAAACATTTGTATCGATATTAGCTCTGATCTACTAAACTACGTTGACAAGAATTCAAATTAAAATCAAACAGACAGTTAGGAACTTTTCTGTTGGCACATTTACTTGACAGATTAATGGCTTAAGAAAATAAGAACAATATAGAGTTTAAGGATTAGAGTGAAAGATAAGTTTAAAGGAAGTTAATTATTTTGAGCAGACAGGGTGGCACTTTTTCCCACTCGAGTTAAAGCTGGGCTCCCGCACGTTCAGCCCACATCCACGACTCGTTACCTGTTGACGCTTCGTCTTTGTAGATAAGAGTTGAGGAGTATCTGGACACACACAATGGATTGTTTTGTCCAACAGCCGTCCAGTTGGCACTTCAGCGTGTGTGATGCTGATTCCACGATACGAGGAAACTCGCCCTCTCGGCAGGAAACAAGGTCAACGTCCTGGCTGAACTTCAAACTAAAACTTCCAGAAAACAAATTCTTTCAGAAAATGAGTGAAATGAGTTACAATAAGCTTTACTGTAACTCCGGCTGAGAACGTAGGTCTAATTGACACAATGACCAGAACGTTTCCAGCTTTTCCAGAGGAAAAACCAGTTGTTAGAAAGTTCTTCCCTCCGACACCAAAGTCCAAGCGAAAGTAAGACTTTATATGAAGGGTGGAGTTTGCCACCTCCTGAATGGCTTATTGGTTGGTTTAACAAAATAAGAGATGGAATTTTGATTCCCATAGGTAGAAATGTCTCTGACGGACAACAGGAAAACTGTTTACAGAATCGGCCAGATGGCCGCTTGTGAGCACAGAGAATATTATGGCTAACTTTCACAGACAAAACAGAGAAGGAAGTGAACAGCTTTTACCATGGCTCATGTCCCAGATTCAGAACACACTGTAATGTAGAATAAACCAGCAGAAGGTCAAACTCATGAAAGTAACAGATCATCATTAAAATGACAAAAATATACTGTTGATCAATTCTGAATTAACACACATTAAAAAGAAAGTTCAATCTGATTAATTGGTGTCCATTAATTCAAAATAATTGTAACAAAAGTGGTGTCCACTTGTCTCCTTGAGAGCTTCAAGAAGGTGTAACACTGAGAGTTTCAGAGAGATGTGGAGAGGCCCACATCCCATATGGACATGAGGGTGCTGTATCTCTACACTAGCCAAAAAGTGGCTGTGCTGCTTGCAATTTGTTTCTCTGGATTTCTAACCCATGGACAGTTGCCTGATTCTTTATTATCTATCACTCTTGTGCCTGTAATTAAGGACAAAACTAGTAAAGTTGGTAGCCTTAATAACTACAGACCAATAGCTTTAGCTAGTGTGATCTCTAAAGTGTTAGAAAAAATCTTGCTTGATCGTCTTAATCAGTTTATTAGTACAACAGATAATCAATTTGGTTTTAAAGCCAAGTTGGGAACTGATTTCTGTATTTATGGCCTGAAAGAGGCAGCAAGAGCATATCTATCAAAAAAATCATCTGTGTTAATTGGGTTTATTGATGCCTCTAAGGCATTTGATCGTGTCAATCATTACAAGTTATTTGACAAATTAAAACAGAGAGGTGTTCCAGATATTATTATACGAATTTTAGTTTACTGGTATTCTAACCAGAAAATGCATGTAAAATGGGGCAATAACATCTCTGCTTCCTTTGGTGTGAGTAACGGTGTGCGTCAGGGTGGGCTTCTTTCACCTGCCCTGTTTAACATTTATATGGACGACCTGTCAAAAGAATTGAACCTCTGTAAAACTGGATGTGTGATCGGTGATACCCTGGTTAATCACTTTATGTATGCTGATGACCTGGCTGTCCTCTCGCCCAGCAGTGCTGGTTTTCAACAGTTACTGAATATCTGCTCTGATTATGGGCTGAGATTTGATGTGCAGTACAATGCTAAGAAAACGGTTGTGCTAATATGTAGGACTAAAGCAGACAAACAACTCTGTTTCCCTGATTTCTTTTTGTCAGGACAAAAGTTAAATGTTTGCTCAAAAACTAAATATCTGGGTCACTACATCACTGACCAGCTATGTGATGATGATGACATTTATCGACAGTGTCGCATGTTGTACGCCCAGGCAAACATTCTGAGGAGGAAGTTTCACATGTGCACTAATGAGGTAAAAATATGTTTGTTTAAAGCTTACTGTACATCCTTGTATGCAGCTCCTCTGTGGTGTAAATTTAAAAAAGCTAGCATGCAGAAGCTTAAGGTTGCTTATAATGACTCCCTGAGAATTCTACTTAAGAAACCAAGGTTCAGCAGTGCAAGTGAAATGTTCTGTAATGCACGTGTCAGAACGTTTCAGGCGCTCATGAGAAATTTGATGTACAAGTTTATGCGTCGTTTGTGCAGCTCCATGAACAGTCTTATTGTAACGTTTTCACATCCCTCTGTCAGTGCGCTAAGATACCAGTCTGCTCTGTGGAATCATTGGTACGCAAGTCTCTTATAAGATTTTATTTTTTATTATATATATTTTTATTCTTTTTATTTTTTTCGGTATGTGTTGTGTGTGTTATGTTTTTTTGTGGACCACGAGTCTGTCGAATAAAGTTGATGATGATGATGATGTACGGTGGAAAATACGGTAATCTTTGATCTGTAGGTGATATGAGAATAAATTTGTATCTGCAGGTATATTGATGTATGTGTAGGTATATATAGCTTTGCATGCATGTCTGTATGTATATATGCATGCACGTATAGGCATTTATGTATTTGTTGAATCACTACTTGAGAATTCAGAATTTGTATGTAAACTTAGGAACGGGATAAGACTTTGCTTCTTCCTGCTCCCTTTTCAAATGTTTTTTTTTTACAGAATATTTTGGTGGAAATATTAACAATTTTATTTATGTTTTTTGTTTTGTTGAAATTTTAACGGTTCGAAACGGAAAAAAAAAATATATATATACGGTATATACTGTATATACACTGTATATACTGTATATATTTTTTTTCCTTTCCTTTTTGTTACGTGTGAAGATTTGCAGGATTAGAATATAATGTACACTAAGTACAGTTAGAAAAGGCTGCCAGACTGTTCATCTGAGAGTTCATTAAACTGATCCAGTTTTTTTATGAAGATAAGCCAAAGTTTTAAGACTGCTAATTTTCCATGATGTAACAAACTGCCTGCTGACATTTCACTCTCATACCTGCTGCGCATCGAATATGATGAAAATTACTCAACAGTTTTATTGTTCACTCACGCAAAAGCAAAACTGCAGATTAACCTGGACAAGAAGAAGTTAAACATTCACAGACACGGGCGTTACGGAGACGTTTTAATGTCCGAACTGTAAGTGAAGCCGTAAAGATGTGGGAGAAGATGAGTTTCTTATGGAAAGTTCACAAAGCAGGAAGGTCAGTGTGACACGGACGGTTGCACTTAAGTTGTTAAACATTGTGCAGAAATCAACCAACCTAAACTGTAAAAACATAAACACTTGTTTAAAAAAGCTTTCAATCTGTAACTTTTATTACTTTTGGTATTTTAGTATGTAGCATTTTTATTTCCACTGCCTCCTTTTATTGCTGCTGTTTTTATTTTTATTTTCACTGATTAATTGTACCTGTTTTTATATTTTCTGTCCTGTTAAGCACCTTGGTCAATGCAAGGCATTGTAGGAAGGTGCTATACAAATAAAGTTTATTATTATTATTATTATTATTATTATTATTATTATTATTATTATTATTATTATTATTATTATTATTATTAAAGATGTCAGTTCACAGGTCCAGACTTGTAAAGTCCAACTTTCTGTGACTCATTTCAACTTTGAAGATGTTTCTGCTGCAGAGCTCCAAACAGAGACAAAGCCCCGCTGTTGTCTGAGAGGACACGACGGTCACAGCTCTTCTCCACTGAGCCGCACATTCTGAAGGTTTTCAACCATGATCTGTGGGAGGAGAACAAGCGGTGCAACGATGTCCCCCGTCACTGACAGATTTGTTTTATTTTTATTTAACCTTTATTTAAACAGGTAGTCTCATTGAGTCACGAGGACTCCTGTTCAAGAGAGGCCTGTCTGGGAGTTAAGAGCTTTGCTCAAGGGCCCAGAGTGGGGCATGTGAGGGTGGAGGCAGGTGTTTCCACCCACATTTTGATGTTGTCAGTACGGGTAGTTGAACTGGTGACCTTCCGACCACATGCCCTCCTTCCCTAACCTCTGCACCACCGCTCCCAAAAAGTGAATTTGTGAAGTGAATTTGTTTGTAGTTTTTGACATGAGTGTCTTTCTGGACTGGAATCGAACAGGAAAGTAAACCTTAATGTTTTTGTTGCAAGATATTCAAATGGTGGTGACACGGTGGTGCAGTAGAACTGTTGCCACTCAGCAAGAAGGTCACCGGTTCAAATCCCGGACCAGAGCCTTTCAGTGTGGAGTTTGCATGTTATCTCTGTGCTGCGTGGGTTTTCTCCGTGTAATCCGGTTTCCTCCCACAGACTAAAAACATGCATGTTAGACTGATTGGTAAACTGTGCCAAGGTGAGAGAGAGAGAGTGAATGGTTGTTGTCTCGTTTGTCTCTATGTGTCCCTGTGATGGACTGGAGACATGTCCAGCGTGTCCCCCGCCTCTCACACAGTGATGGCTGGACATGGGCACCAGTGACCCCCATAGCCCAAAAAGGAAGAAATGAGTAAAAGATAATGGATGGATGGATGGATGGATGGATGGATGGATGGATGGATGGATGGATGGATGGATGGATGGATGGATGGATGGATATTCAAGTGGCTGAGGGTTACACTGTGGAGAAAAAGAGTTAGTTTATTTATTTTCTGAGGCAGCGCAGAGTGACGGAGGGAGCCATTTTATCCACCACCAGTTGCAGTGGAGGAGCCAGGGGGTGGCCAGTGGTGGCCTTGGCCCCAGAGATTAATCTTCGACCACCCCGTTCATTTGAAGAAACCCTTCTCTTAAGCGTTTTTAAAACAAGAAAGCAGAGTTTCCTCAAATAATAGGGGCGGCCAGTTTACATATTTACATGATGGGAGCCATCTTGGATTTTGATGTGGCAGCCCAGTTTAGGAAACTTTCTTACACCTACATGAAGCAACACACAAAAATTGAAGTTGGTATCTCACTTATTTTTAAAGTTTTCACAGCACGGCAGGTCGGGTTGCAGGTTTTTCCAATTCCTGCTCTTCGCTCCGCAACGAGGCATCAAAAAAAGAAGAGTGCTGAATGACTTTGCCGAGACATGTTGAAGAATAAACTGAAATGTTTAAATTAAAATGAGCAAAACTGTTGCTAACAGCTAAAAATCAGCAAGACTTAGCTAAAAATAACAAAACAGTAGCTGAATGCTAAAATTAACTCAGCTGCTTCTAAAAGTTTAGTCACAACAAAGTTGTCATTTTATAAATTGACTGGTCTGACCAGGGCCGGCCCAAGCCTCCATTGGGCCCTAAGCTAAATTTGGTTTGGGGCCCTCTATTTCTGCTAATAATGTGGATTACTGCAACCAACAGTCAGATGATCAGATCATTCACCCACCTGACATAAACTCATTTAAACTCTGACAGCCCTGTTTACATTATCCTATATGTATATATAATAATTATAGTAATAATGAATTTAATTTATAACGCACTTTTCATTAACAAAAATCTCAAAGTGCTACAAAGTGTAACAAAATCAAAAATAAAACAAGTGATAACACTAGTAAAATCAATAATAATAACAACTAAGAACAAAGATAAAATCATGAGGAGGCAGAGTAAGCTTAAAAAGAAAGGTCTTCAAGCCGGCCTTAAAATCAACCAGTGACTGTGGAGCTCTCAGGCAGTCAGGGAGGGAGTTCCATAGGCGGGGGGCAGCCACACAGAATGCCCGGTCTCCCATGGTCCTTAATTTGGTTTGTGGAATGTGAAGGAGATTACTGTTCTGTGATCGTAGAGACCGGGTGGATGAATATGGTGCAAGAATGTCCTTTAGATAGTCAGGTGAAGTTCCGTGTAAGCATTGGTGTGTAATGAGAGCAGTTTTGTACTGAATTCTGTAGGTGACAGGAAGCCAAGGTTATGGAGAATGGGTGTAATATGTTCAAATTTACGAGCTCTCAATAAAATCCTTGCTGCACTGTTTTGAATATATTGAAGCTTCTGAAGGTTTTTGCCAGGGATTCCAATAAACAGGGAGTTGCAGTAGTCGAGCCTGGAGGAGACAAAAGCATGGACGAGCTTCTCAGCATCAGAAAAAGTTAGAGATGGGCGAAGTCTGGAGATGTTTCGAAGATGGAAGAAGCAGGTTTTAAACAGATGCTTAATGTGATTTTCAAATGTAAGATGAGAGTCCATTTTTATTCCAAGATTTGTAACAGAGGTGGAGAGGGGGATGTCTTGTCCAGAAAAGGAAATTGTTGTTATAGTAGATGTTTGTACCTGGTGAGGGGTGCCAATCAGTATGGCCTCAGTCTTGGAGCAGTTTAATTGAAGAAAGTTCTGATTCATCCATGCCTTTATTTCCTCCAGGCAGGTAGAGAGGGCAGTGAGTGAAGATGGAGATGACAATGGGGAAGAAGAGGATGCTCCAGTCCTGATGTAAAGCTGTGTATCGTTAACATAACAGTGAAAAGAAATGTTGAACTGATTAATAATTTGACCTCAAGGCAGCATGTAAAGGGAAAACAGCAGGGACCCCAGAACTGACCCCTGAGGGACACCACAGGAGACACAGACTGTCTGGGAAGTGGCATTGCCAAGACTAACATATACAGTATATCATATATTTCTAAAAGTAACAAAAAAAAGAAAAAACACCACCAGTATGCAATGTATTTTACAGCAAAGGTGCCATCTGGTTTATTATCTTTGGTTCCAAAGAACTGCACCAGTAATG
>JBBPBX010059110.1:2880-17679 GCA_038048925.1 Garcialebias charrua | reverse complement strand
GACTGCTGTATCTGGTGTATTTACGCCTCACTGTTTCGTTTTTATTTCGCTGTTACGGCTCAAAATATTTCAATTGTTTAGTTTTTCAATGCCTATTTCTATGATTACTTGGTGTAAGTGTTGGAATATTTCCATATTTCTCAAGTAATAATGTCACAAACTTAATTCCTTCTACAATTTTAAATTCAATGATTAAATGAGCTTTGAAATTTTTTTACATTAATTATGTAGGTATTTAGGAATTTTGGTACCACTTTACAATAAGACTCCCCTTATAGATGGTTATTTCAATTGAATTCAATTATAGTTATGAAATCCTCTATAAACACTTTATAAATCATTAATAACTGTTTATTATGCATTCATTAAGGGTGACAGAGACAAAACTGAACAGCTTCTTGCCGGTGAGCCAAATCTGTTCACCTATTATATCAGGGGCGGCCGTGGCGTAGTGGTAATGGCAGTCGTCCCCCGATCGGAAGGTTGGAGGTTCGAATCCCGGTTCCCCACACCATGTGTCGTTGTGTCCCTGGGCAAGACACTTAACCCCGAGTTGCTCCCGGTAGGACTGGATGGCGCCTTGCATGGCAGTCTGCCGCTACCGGTGTATGAATGTGTGTATGAATGGGTGGATGGTTGGTATTGTAAAGCGCTTTGGGGCCCCTCATAGGGGGCTGGAAAGCGCTATATAAATAAGCTCCATTTACCATTTACCAATATAACAACTCTAGATGAAATATATAGGTGAACAGATTTGGCTCACTACTGTATTTGGCAAGTAACTGTTCAGTTTTGTCTCTCTGTCACCCTTACTTAATGCATAATAAACAATTATTAATGATTTATAAAGTGCTTATAGAGGAATTATTAATGTATTTATAAACTATTTATTAGCCATTTATAAGAGGAGCCTTATTGTAAAGTGGTACTGGAATTTTTAATGTGTAGGAAATATTTTATAGTGATGAACTATTTGGTCCAAATGTGTTAAGTGTTAAATAATGTTAATCCTTCAGATGCTAATTGATTAGCTTTGCTCTGTGCATTTTTTTCACAAATACTTTTTTTGCATATTGATAAAAAAGATATATACTGATTAATACAACCTGATTTTATCTTTAAAATGCATGTGTATAATCCACTTGTCATCTCAGAGATAGATTATTGGTATTTAATGCATCTTAAAAATTTCCAGGCTCACCGTTTGCCCGTGCCAGCCTGAAAAGCTCAAAACTAGAGGGGTCGGCGTTCAAGCGGCGGGAGCGCCGATTTCGCTTCTTTGTCCGGCGTGTTGTGAAGTCCCAGGCCTTCTACTGGTTTGTGCTGTGTTTGGTGGGCCTCAACACAATGTGTGTGGCTGCAGTGCACTACGACCAGCCTGAGCCACTCTCAGATTTTCTATGTGAGTAGGAGGGGATCACAAGCTCCAAAAATACACGCATACTTTCATCACAGATTAGTGGAAGGGAGTGGGTTAGCAAAGTCTTCAGTAATGTGGCTAAATCCATGAAAAATATAACAAAATCACACATTTAAATGCAACCAGGTTATGGATTAAAAGAGTTGGTCTATATTATCGTTATTTAAATAACAATGTATATGGAAAAAGTACATTATCACAGATATTTTTAAGTGATCACAACTTTTAACTATTTCCTAACCACTTTCTGACAGTAAAACTGTTTTTAAAAAACGCTTCAAGAAACTCAGCCTGACTTAATCTAACAAATATGCTAATTTATGATTAATAAAAACTCTTACCCTACTCTGATTTTCCTTCTCTTTTCTTGTTGTCCTCTCCCCATGCAGTTTATGCTGAATTCATTTTTCTGGGAATATTCCTGACAGAGATGTGTATAAAATTGTATGGTCTGGGAAGACAGGCCTACCTCAACTCCTCCTTCAACTGCTTTGACTGCATCGTAAGATCTTGCACTCCACACACCTCATACATAATAATTCAGATATGTCCTGATGAAGATGTTTTGCCCCCAGAATTTATCCGAGTCATTTAAGAATAAAAATTGGTCAGAATAATCTCGATCTGATACTTGCAATATTTTGTTTCTTTATTACAACGTTTCTCTATTACATGACAAACTTGCGGATAAGTCATAATAAGTACATGAAAGTTGTTCAGATCAGTGTGTTTATGTGTTTGATGCCGCGTTAGCTCTACGTTGCAGTAAATAAAAACTGTGCATATTGTTTCTCAGTTGTTATGTTATGTTATGCTTGTCATATGCAGGTTAATACAAGGTCAACAATGCAGTAAAATGTTCAGTATGAGAAGAACCGATTTGACTCGAAAAACTAAAGCATGCAATAAGGGTACAAAATAAAGTACCAAAAAAGTGAAAAAAAAAATATAATATTTACAAGTTGTTTTTATTATTATTATCAACAGGGGGGGGGAAGCCAAGTGATAACAAACCTTTTGTAAAGCTTGAGCAGCACTGTGATAGTTGTAGTACATCATACGGTGGCTCCAAGAGCTTCAAAAGGTGATGAAAATCTATATTTTCCACAACATCACTGACAGTGTTTCCCCCACCATTATACAATTGGCACCCATCAACACCATCAGCAGAACCGAGCGCCCCGCCTACCGAATCGAACTACCCCCTACTTTTGTCGACACTAACGTAGCACTAAGCTGGTGGCACGCAACACAGGCGGTAGTACGGTGGCCGAGGGGTGCAAGCGCGCTGCAAAAAGTAAACAGCGCTCCAAACCAAATGCTGCAAATTAAAAAGCAGAGCAGCTGCAAATTGAAAAGCAGAGCAGCTGCAAATTAAAAAGCAGAGCAGCTGCAAATTGAAAAGCAGAGCAGCTGCAAATTGAAAAGCAGAGCAGCTGCAAATTAAATAGCAGAGCAGCTGCAAATTGAAAAGCAGAGCAGCTGCAAATTAAAAAGCAGCTGCAACGCAAAAAAGAAAACAGCGCTCCAAAAGATGAAAATCACTGCAAAAGATAACACGCGCTCCTAAAGAATGGACGACCTGCAAACACAGAACGAGCTGCAAATGGTAAAAGCTACAACGGAATTGCTCCAGACCACTAGGGGCAGTCGAACAAAGAACAAATCATAAAGCATATTATAGTTTTCGGAATGGCACTAGTTATTTGTGTATTTTAACTTATTTATTTTAAGAATATTTTACACTTCATCAAAACTATCTCGTTGTATTTGTTTTAATACTGTGCGATAGTGGAGCAATGTATGTATGCCAAGTTGGGTCAGTGGTCTTAGAGATGGCTTGGGATGCGGGAGACCTGGGTTTGATCCCCGGTTTTGGAAATTTTTGTGGTATTACTTTCTTTTTTTTAAGCCTTTTGTTTTGGATAGATCGAACCAAGCAACAACAAAGAATAAACATGTAGATGTATTTATCTATTCCACCTGATCTATCCAAACAAAAGGCTTTAAAAAAAAGAAAGTAATACCACAAAATTTCTGAGACCAGGGATCGAACCCAGGTCTTCCGCATCCCAAGCCATCTCTTAGACCACTGACCCAACTTGGCATTCATGCATTGCTCCTCTTCCACACAGTATTAACACAAATACAACGAGATACTGACTGAGAATCTTCACCAGCATACAACGAGATAGTTTCGATGAAGTGTAAAATATTCTTAAAATAAACAAGTTAAAATACACAAATAACTAATGCCATTCCGAAAACTATAATATGCTTTATGATTTGTTCTTTGTTTGACTGCCCCTAGTGGTCTGGAGCACTTCCGTTGTAGCTTTTCCCATTTGCAGCTCGTTCTGTGTTTGCAGGTCATCCGTTCTTTAGGAGCGCGTGTTATCTTTTGCAGTGCGTTTCATCTTTTGGAGCGCTGTTTTCTGTTTTGCGTTGCAGCTGCTTTTTAATTTGCAGCTGCTTTTTAATTTGCAGCTGCTCTGCTTTTTAATTTGCAGCATTTGGTTTGGAGCGCTGTTTACTTTTTGCAGCGCGTTTGCACCCCTCGGCCACCGTACAGGCGCGCTAGCTAAAACGCTAAAGGCAGCACTCACGCTGCCTCTTCCCTCGGTACAAACAGCGCACAGCTCAGATGTGCCTCCGTCCCCCCATTTGTCGACAAAAATAACGGACAAGATGAGTGCCCTTAAGTTATCTAGGAGAAACTCTAAATGAAATGGTCATCCAGAGCAAATTAATCAGCTCGTTCTGCAAATTATGCTTTTTGGTCCAATTGTTGTCCTGTGGAAACTTGTTTTAAATACAGCACCTCAGACTGAAGAAGTCTTTCGGATGAAAGACGAAACGTTTCTACTTTTTTTGGTTTTGGTTTGTTTTTCGAATGTCCAGAGGACCAGACTTAACTTTTTTTTTAGATTTTTTAAAGAGTGTTGCCCAGCCATGCTAGCATCAAGAGTTAGCTGGGTGAACTTGGTGAACTCAGGCAAGTGTTTGGATTTTAAACATCTAACCAAATTGGTAACATTAAATGTACCATTATTTCTACCACCATGAAAAATACCCCAATTGCAGATATAAGTTGCTATTGAACTGCTCCCATGCCCCCATACGGCAGACATGTTGGCACATAACTTTACATCTTACAGCAGCTGCAGTATAGCATGGCACAGCGCAGACCTCACTAATGATTATGTTCACGTATGGACTAACATCTGACACAGCTTGCTGATGCGTGCTCCTTATTTGTTCGTTAGTTGAATAAATTCATTTTTACACTTGTTTGTGTTTGTGCCAGGTGATAAGTGGTAGTATATTTGAAGTACTGTGGTCCATCATCCAGCCGGGCACGTCGTTTGGCATCAGTGTGCTCCGAGCTCTCAGGTTGTTAAGAATCTTCAAAGTCACCAAGTGAGTCACAGAAACTTTTGTGCCTCCTGTATTTAAATAAAGAGCATCATTTTACTCGCATGATACCAAAATTAACTTGTATCTGCTCATCAGGTACTGGGCATCGCTGCGTAACCTTGTCGTCTCTCTGCTCAATTCCATGAAGTCCATTATCAGCTTGCTCTTCCTGCTCTTCCTCTTCATAGTTGTGTTTGCCCTGCTGGGCATGCAGCTCTTCGGAGGACAGTCAGTACTCTTTCCTTGCCTAACCTCTCGTCTTAATGAACCTAATTTAATTTTCTTTCTAGAGACGGGCTTCAATTAATTGCAAAGTTATAAGTCATTGTGGCTTTTTGCTCTCTGCCTCTGTGAGTTCCCCCTCCACGCTTGTCTTTTCATTTCATTTCTGCTTCCTTGTCTTTTTTCTTGCTAGGTTTAATTTTGAAAATGGCACCCCTCCGACCAATTTTGACACCTTCCCTGCAGCAATAATGACAGTGTTTCAGGTGAGCAGTGACAATGTTCTGATGAAAAGAAGACGATAGTGAGAGACGGAGAAGACAATGTCTGTATGAGGAAATGAATAATTTTCACAAAAGACTATAAAAATTATGGAATATTGCTGCTCAATTTCTAACCATCTTTAGTAAGAATGATTGTGAAAAACTTGTGGTGAAGGAACCCATATTGTGTGGCCTGGTCAAATCTGTGAATGTGAGAATATTTGTGCATGTGTGATAGATCCTGACCGGCGAGGACTGGAACATGGTGATGTACGATGGCATCAAGTCTCAGGGCGGTGTTAACAAAGGAATGGCCTTCTCTATCTTCTTCATTGTCCTAACACTTTTTGGCAATTGTATCCTTTGAGAATGGCAAAGAAACAACCACACAAAAACTGTATGCATTACATTTTACAGTATACTGTACTGTAGTCCCATGTTTATCACGGGGGTTACGTTCCAGACCCCTTGCAATAATTTAAAAATCATGAAGTAGGAATGTTGTATTTATCTTAGTACATATGTACAGTATATACAGTATATATAGTAAGATTTTAGAAACCCTTCCCACACTCTTGCAATGCTCTGAGCTTTTAAACCTATTTAATTTTAACTGCATACCTTGTTGTGTCCCTGGGCAAGACACTTAACCCTGAGTTGCTCCCGGTAGGACAGGCAGCGCCTTGCATGGCAGGCTACCGCTACCGGTGTATGAATGGGTGGATGGCTGGTACTGTGAAGTGCTTTGGGGCCCCTCATAGGGGGCTAGAAAGTGCTATATAAGTAAGCTCCATTTACCATTTACCATTTTAACAACATACATATACTGTATGTACTGCACAGTAGCTACGTACTGCAAACAAAACCACACAATGGTCCCAATCGAGTCCAAATCAAGATGAGAAAAGTTCTGGTTAGCGCTGGAGAAAATATTGGTCCTCCAAATGATGCCTCCCCACTCGAGAGGCTTCCTGGACCAGCAAGCAACACTCAGATTGACAGATGATGCTGGAAGTCCTGTTCTGGTCTAATTCTCCGTTGGTTTCATACACTATCTACATCCACTAAGCACTGAAGTCACTATGAATAAGGACCAATTTTTTGGGGATTGGATCAAAACTTTCCCTCTTTTTCAGCAGAAGGCAATGGCTGGAAGCACTATTGTGGCTTCTGTGTAGGGTACTGTTGGCTTCTGGGAAATGTAGTCCTTTTGAGTAGAGTTGTATTCGGGCCCAAAAAATCAGATCCAACCCAGCTCCAGCCCATAGCACTAATTTCCTAACCCCACCCAACACGATAAATTAACAGTACTGTAATTACAGGTCCAAACCTGATACCCACCCACCCCCCACCCCTCCCCCGACATTTTTATTCAAGCTTTGGCTGCTGATATAGTTATTAGCGGTCGGTGGATGTGCGGCTGAATGAAAGGGGCAGAAGAGCTGAGCTGAGGGGGTGTTTATCCTTTCATGGCCGTCAAAGTTCATGAAAACCCTGTTTCTGCCTACATTCTGCAATTATTTAGACACAGACTGCTCTGACATGTCTGCTTTGGGATCTCACCTGTTTGGGTTGTGTGCCGCACGCATCCGCTGAGGGTAGCGGCTGAATGACTGTCCATTCGAGCGATGGATCACTTCCTGGCAGTATAGTCCCAAATGAAACTTAACTGAACTTACCTCTTTCAAGGCCGGTCAGCTCGTGGTGAAATAGTCGCGTGCGGCTGGTGAATGTATGGCAAGCCATGTTACCAAATCATTGGATTTTACGGCAAGCCATGTTGTCATATAATTGGATCGCGGCTGATCAGCTGACGCAATCAAAAGCCAGACACCGACACGGCCCACCCATTCAGTACATTATCATGGCCTGGCCCGCCCCGCATTTGGGTCAGGCCGGGCTTCAGGCCCGGGTTAGAAATGACAGTTCTACTTTTAAGTGGTGATTCAATGTAGGCTTATTAAGAGAAAACTACGTACAAAATGGTGGCGCCAAATCAAGATTTTTTTTGGGGGGGTGGGGGGTGGTAACTTTTTAACTTATTTTGTATCCCATACTGTCCCATTCACGTGAGTAATATTAAAGTTAACAATCGTGTATCATGTACAATCTTGTTTGAAAAATCGTGAAAGAGTGAGTTCGCAAAAATTGAACCGCGAAGTAGAGAGGGACTACTGCAAATCTTATATTAGCCGAACCTAATGACCTCTGTGCTTACTTTATTGTAATTTGTCAGAGTTAGTATAAGTGGTGTTAGCTCCAACCTTCTTGTTTCTCATGCGGCCAGTTTTCCGAGATCTATCATGCTAGACAAGGGCTCTAGCTAATTTGTTTATAGACATTTTGTGTGTACTCTTGTAAAAAAAAAAAAAGTCTCCCATAAACTGGATTGCTTTTAACTCCATGTTCAGACACTCTGCTTAATGTGTTCTTGGCTATCGCTGTGGACAATTTGGCCAACGCACAGGAACTGACCAAGGTAAATTACAGTGCACGTGAAGGCAACCTTTCTTGTACTTCAAACATCCAAAAATCACCCACCCTGTATGAATAGGCTTTTTCTGTTCCTCTCATTTGCACTTTTGTCAGCTTCATTCATCTCTCACTTTTGATGCTTTTCCATAATCTCTCTCTGCAGGATGAGCAGGAGGAAGAGGAGGCTGCCAGTCAGAAGATCGCCCTGCAGAAAGCCAAGGAGGTGGCTGAAGTCAGCCCGTTGTCGGCCGCCAACCTCTCCATTGCAGCGTGAGTTTATGCTGTCTTGAATGTCAAACACTAGGCAAGAAAAAGCACAATGGGGGGGGGGGGGGAGTTGAAATATTAGTAATGAACAACTTCCATCTGCCTGTTCTTCTTCCTCTTTTAAATTTAAATATTTGACTAAGAAAATTGAATTATTGTACGTTTTATTAGAATATTTTTCCCTATTATATTACTCTGAGCATCATCATTGGATTCTGATTTTTGATTTTTTTTTTTCCATTACACATCTAATTTTTGATCATCTGTTGTGGGAAAGACTATAACTGAGACTTACTAATATTATTTGCCACTATACTTAATATAGCAACTGGTCAAAGGAAATTTTCGCCTCTGGCTGTAACAATGTCACCTTACATTGTCAATCATAAAAACAGACAATATTATATACAAAGTACACAGTAAAACAAGTAAAATGAATTAAAATAAGACAATGCAGTTGCTATCATAGTGCATAGGCTACTTTAAACAGGTGAGTTTTGAGTTTGACTTTGAAATGTGGCAAATAATTTGTGTCGCGAATATCAGGTGGGAGTGAGTTCCAGAGCTGGGGAGCAGAGCAGCTGAATGATCTGCTCCCCATAGTAACAAGACGGGCAAGGGGAACAATGAGCTGGATGGAAGAAGAGGATCTGAGGGTACGAGCAGGTGTAAATGTGAATAATGTCTGAAAGGTATGGAGGAGCGAGGTTGTGGACAGCTTTGAATGTAAGGAGGAGTATTTTGTAATTGATGCGATATGGGATGGGAAGCCAATGAAGCTGTTGTAAAACAGGTGTGATGTGATGGATTGAGGGGGTCCGTGTAATGATACGGGCAGCTGAATTTTGAACCAGTTGTAATTTATGGAGGGTTTTCTTAGGTGAAATGAACAACATTTGAAAAAACAAAATTACATTAAAGGTATTGTGACATGATGTTGTAAATTTGCATATTTGTCAGAACATATATATCTTATATCATTCAGCTCTGTTCGTTTTTGCAAAATAAATTATAAATATATTAAAATTTCATTCCAAGTTATGGTAGTTTTTTCTCTGGGACACGCCCCTAAAAATCTGCGCATTTCCGCAAAACGTGACAACGGGAAGGCACGCTCCAACGCGCATTTAAATAATAATGGCGGAGCATGTCCAATCGCGTCTGAGATATATCATTTTAAGACTGTAAATCATCCAAAACTGTCATTAATAGACTCTCCCCGAATAAAAAACTACAGATGTGACCTGATCGCGCCGACATAATTTAAAAATACATAAATAGCGCTTCGTGTTGACTCGGGATCTATGCTAATGTCTGTTAGCAGTTGTCGGCAGATAGTCCAGCTCACGTCTGAGAAATATCTTTTTTAAACAGTAAATCATCCAAAACTGTCATTAATAAACCCTCCATGAATAAAAAGAAATTACAGATGTTACCTGATAGGCAGTAAGATGGTCGCTGCACACATACGACTCTCAGTAGGAACCCATCGGTCACAAGTTCTCTGTACTTCCATTCTAGGCAAAGTTTCTCATCTTTTGGGAATTTGTGAAGGCTCACTTGTTCACTGCTGATATTTGAACACCAAAATGCGCTACAACGTGACAGCATTTTTCAAGTCACACAAAAATAAAGAAGCGACCTTTCAGGAAATGAATTGTATGGCAAGCAGTTAACACACCAAACAAACGGGCAAGGCTCTGCCTTCTTCCCGTTGTGACGTTGCTGATGACTGGTGATGACTATTGCGGAAATGCGCGGAATTTTAGGGGCGTATCCCAGCAAGTACCAGAGAAAAAAATTACCATAATTTAGAATAAAATTTTAATATATTTATTATTTATTATGCAAAAACGAACAGAGCTCAATGATATAAGATATATATGTTCTGACAAATATGCAAATTTACAACATCATGTCACAATACCTTTAAGCCAAAGCAGAAGTGGTGTTTATTTTTATTTTTTATTTTTGTGTGTGTGTGTTTTTTTTGTTGTTGTTTTTTTTTACTTTATTAACAACATAAAACAGAACCATGTACAGTAGGGTCATCTATTTGGTGCCTTTTGAGTCCCCATCCATAATGTGTGGTATATTTAGTTTAAAGGTGGGCTAATATTTATTTTATTAATCTCATCTTATATGTTTGACTCCCCTCTACCACAAAACACAATCATATGTATATAAGAATTAAAATAATTAAATCTAATTTTAAATGCAACTTGGCTTTACTGCCATGCCCCCTTTCATGCTTCCTGAAATTAAGTTACAATTCTAATAAAAATAAAATAAAAAGTCATTAAAAAAAGAATAGTCCATTGACTTTTTCATCCATCCATCCATCCATCTTCTTCCGCTTATCCGGGGTCGGGTCGCGGGGGTAGCAGCCTAAGTAGGGAGGCCCAGACTTCCCTCTCCCCAGCCACTTGGAGCAGCTCCTCCGGGGGAATCCCAAGGCGTTCCCAGGCCAGCCGAGAAACATAGTCCCTCCAGCGCGTCCTGGGTCTTCCTCTGGGTCTCCTCCCGGTGGGACATGCCCGGAACACCTCACCAGGGAGGCGTCCAGGAGGCATCCTAACCAGATGCCCAAGCCACCTCAACTGGCTCCTCTCGATCAGTGTTAATTTTGTCGACTAATTATTTTCGTCGACTAAATGTTTTCATTGATTTGTCGACTAAAATTAGACTAAAACAAAAAAAATTCTGATGACTAAGTAATGACTAAAACTAAATGATGTTTTAGTCACATGACTAAGACTAAAACTAAATTAAAAATAGCTGTCAAAATTAACACTGGATTCAAGTACTGCTTGTAGTTTTACTGTTAAAAGCAAGGTTAGACAAATAATGTTTGAAAAAAGTTTTATTTGTTGTTGTATGTTGCATATTAATATTAATATTATGGTTAAAACATTGTTTTGTTTTAGTAACTACAGAGAATTGATGAAAAGTTTTTACTATGTATAACTTAGTCGACTTAATTGACTGTAGATTTAGTCGACTAAATGTTTTCATTGATTTGTCAACTAAAATTAGACTAAAACAAAAAAAATTCTGATGACTAAGTAATGACTAAAACTAAATGATGTTTTAGTCACATGACTAAGACTAAAACTAAATTAAAAATAGCTGTCAAAATTAACACTGCTCTCGATGTGGAGAAGCAGCGGCTCTACTCCGAGTCCCTCCCGGATGACTGAGCTTCTCACCCTATCTCTAAGGGAGAGTCCAGCCACCCTGCGGAGAAAACTCATTTCAGCCGCTTGTATCCGAGATCTTGTTCTTTCGGTCATAACCCAAAGCTCATGACCATAGATGAGGGTGGGAACGTAGATCGATCGGTAAATTGAGAGCTTTGCCTTTTGACTCAGCTCTCTCTTCCCCACGTGAACAAGATCCCGAGATACTTAAACTCCTCCACTTGGGGCAGGACCTCCTCCCCGACCCGGAGAGGGCATGCTACCCTTTTCCGGCTCAAGACCATGGCCTCGGATTTGGAGGAACTGATCCTCATCCCGGCCGCATCACACTCGGCTGCAAACCGCTCCAGTGAAAGTTGTAAATCACGAACTGATGAAGCCAGTAGGACCACATCATCTGCAAAAAACAGAGAAGCGATTCTAAGGTCACCAAAACGGATCCTCTCAACACCTTGGCTGCGCCTAGAAATTCTGTCCATAAAAGTTATGAACAGAATCGGTGACAAAGGGCAACCTTGGCGGAGTCCAACTCTCACCGGAAACGAGCCTGACTTACTGCCGGCAATGCGGACCAAGCTCTGACACCGGTCGTACAGGGACCTAACAGCCCTTATCAAAGGGCCTGGTACCCCATACTCCCGGAGTACCCCCCACAGAACCCCCCGAGGGACGCGGTCGAATGCCTTCTCCAAGTCCACAAAGCACATGTAAACTGGTTGGGCAAACTCCCACGCACCCTCCAGGACCCTGCTGAGGGTGTAGAGCTGGTCCAGTGTTCCACGACCAGGACGAAAACCACACTGCTCCTCCTGAATCCGAGGTTCGACTATCCGACGGACCCTCCTCTCCAGAACCCCTGAATAGACCTTACCAGGGAGGCTTAAGAGTGTGATCCCCCTATAGTTGGAACACACCCTACGGTCCCCCTTTTTGAATAGGGGAACCACCACCCCAGTCTGCCAATCCAAGGGAACTGCCCCCGATGTCCACGCGATATTGCAGAGTCGCGTAAGCCAACACAACCCTACAACATCCAGAGCCCTAAGGAACTCCGGGCGAATCTCATCCACCCCCGGAGCCTTGCCACCGCGGAGCTTTTTAACCACCTCGGCGACCTCAGCACCAGAGATCGGAGAACCCGACCCAAAGTCCCCAGGCTCTGCTTCCTCAGTGGAAGACGTGCCAGTAGGATTGAGGAGGTCTTCGAAGTATTCCGCCCACCGACTCACAACATCCCGAGTTGAGGTCAGTAGCACGCCACCTCCACCATAAATGGTGTTGGTCTCGTACCTCTTTCCCCCCCTGAGACGCCGGATGGTGGACCAGAATCGCCTCGAAGCCGTACGGAAGTCATTCTCCATGGCCTCTCCGAACTCCTCCCACGCCCGAGTTTTTGCCTCAGCAACCACCCGAGCCGCATGCCGCTTGGACTGCCGGTACCTATCAGCTGCTTCCGGGGTCCCACAAGCCAAAAAGGCCCAATAGGACTCCTTCTTCAGCCTGACAGCATCCCTCACTGCCGGTGTCCACCACCGGGTTCGAGGGTTGCCACCTCGACAGGCACCAACAACCTTGCGGCCACAGCTCCGATAAGCTGCCTCGACAATAGAGGCGCGGAACATGGCCCACTCGGACTCCATGTCCCCCGCCTCCCTTGGAACGTGTTCAAAGCTCTCCCGGAGGTGGGAGTTAAAGCTCCGTCTTACGGGAGACTCTGCCAGACGTTCCCAGCAGACCCTCACAATACGTTTGGGTCTGCCAGGTCTGACCGGCATCCTCCCCCACCATCGGAGCCAACTCACCACCAGGTAGTGGTCAGTTGACAGCTCCGCCCCTCTCTTCACCCGAGTGTCCAAGACATGCGGCCGCAGATCAGATGAGACGACAACAAAGTCGATCATCGAACTGCGACCTAGGGTGTCCTGGTGCCAAGAGCACATATGGACACCCTTATGCTTAAACATGGTGTTCGTTATGGACAATCCATGACGAGCACAGAAGTCCAATAACAGAACACCACTCTGGTTCAGATCAGGGGGGCCATTCCTCCCAACCACACCCCTCCAGGTCTCACTGTCATTGCCCACGTGAGCGTTGAAGTCCCCCAGTAGAACAAGGGAGTCCCCAGGAGGCGCACTCTCCAATACCCCCTCCAAGGACTCCAAAAAGGGTGGGTAATCTGAGCTGCCGTTTGGCGCATAGGCACAAACAACAGTCAGAGCCCGTCCCCCCACACGTAGGCGAAGGGAGGCTACCCTCTCGTTCACCGGGGTGAACCCCAACGTACAGGCACCAAGATGGGGGGCAACAAGTATGCCCACTCCTGCTCGGCGCCTCTCACCAGGGGCAACTCCAGAGTGGAAGAGTGTCCAACCCCTCTCAAGGAAACTGGTTCCAGAGCCAGAGCCATGCGTTGAGGTGAGTCCGACTATTTCTAGCCGGAACCTCTCAACCTCACACACTAGCTCAGGCTCCTTCCCCACCAGAGAGGTGACATTCCATGTCCCAATGGCCAGCTTCTGTAGCCGAGGATCAGACCGCCAGGGTCCCCGCCCTCGGCCACCACCCATCTCACATTGCACCCGACCCCTTTGGCCCCTCCCACAGGTGGTGAGCCCATGGGAAGGGGGACCCACGTCTCCTCTTCGGGCTGTGCCCGGCCGGGCTCCATGGGTAAAAGCCCGGCCACCAGGCGCTCGCCAGCGTGCCCCACCTCCGGGCCTGGCTCCAGAGTGGGGCCCCGGTGACCCGCGTCCGGGCGAGGGAAAACTTAGTCCATTAATTGTACTCATCATAGGGGTCTCATCATTGACTTTTTATGATATCAAAATATTTTTATGCATAAATTACTAAAACTAAATAGAGTCCCTAAGTCAATTGTCCACCCTGTTACTCTAAAATACCTGTCACCCCCAGTTTGGCTTAATGCAATTCCATTTTTTCAAATGTAATTCCTTTATTTTTTATTTTTTATGTAATACAATTTTTCACCATCCGCTTTGGCTACTTCTACTTTAACTTAACATAATTCCGTTTTTTTTTTTCCACAACTTGCGCTTTGGCCTTTTTACTTTGACTTAATGTAGTTCCGTTTTTTTTACCACTTCCGCTCTGGTTACTTCCGCTTTGGCCTTTCTACTTTGGCTTAAAGGTTCAGTATGCAGTTTCTGTAGAACTGCAGCAGTTAGAAATATTTTCAACAGGCAAAGCATTCTGATCCCTCCCCCTCAGAGCCATATGTGGCTCTGCCCCCTTGTGGTCTGTTGAATTTCAAATTCAAGCTCTGTTTTTATTGGCTGATTCAAATTCAAGCTCTGTTTTTATTGGCTGGTTACAAACTCTGTTTTTATTGGCTGGAAAATGGCGGGTCACCTTTTCTTTTTAGAAATGCTTATTTACCACCTGGAGAAGCAAGGGGACAATATTTTTTTTTATTTTTTTTCAGAGATTACCTGGCTAACATCAGTCTGTCAGGAGGTAGTGACAGAGTGAAGAAATATGTTCATAAAAAAAGCTACATACTGCAGCTTTAATA